>JBCJKH010047751.1:19447-38837 GCA_039877255.1 Loriculus beryllinus | reverse complement strand
TGTTTTTGGCCTATAGGATAGACCACAATAGTAGTATGCCAGAAATAAACATTGCATATGTTTGCATTTACATTGCAACTAACAGTATTCTTTCCTCTGAGACTCCTCTGGCTCACTGTTAATATTTAAGAGGTTCTTGATCAAATCATTCCTGTATGCTGTCAGGGCAAAACAGGATTCAATTAATATGCCAAAAAAATGGAAGACAAGCACTAAAGGAATATTTTAAACATTGTATTCAACTGTGAGTTTGGCATTAACATTTTGTCCTCTATTCCACAAATATTTAATATTATGTGTTTTTGTTTGCAAATAGATTAATTTGCATAGGATTATTCAACTATAATTATTTATGGGTGTTTGCAGAATGATGGATGTATATGTTAACCAGTATTTAACATACTATTTAACTTTTGTCCTGTTCTATATCCTGCTTCTCATTTGATGTGGAATAAATGTACAGGTATATGATTGCCACTACTGTAACTGTAGCATATTAGTTGTAAATCTTTCTAGATCTCAGAATAGTAATATGGGTTATGTGCTGGGATATAAATAACCAGGTCAGCTTCAAAAGGAGGAACATTTTCTATAATCATATTTCTAGTCCATTCCTGGCTGATAAAAGCTAACTACTTAGTCTACTGCAATACAGGATAGTACATTCTGGGTTTTTTAGTTTTATCAATATACTTTAAATTTGAACATGAAATTTCTGCTGGAATAATCTTCAATAAGGAAAATACATTAAAATGTGCTAAACAGCTTGGTCATTTTGCAATATAGACGATGGCACTGCAGATTATACTAGAATCTGTTTCTAGAGAGGCCAAAGTTAGGTTGTATGTTGTGCTGCTTAGTCTCTGGGGTTCTTATGACTTAGGCTTAATGTTCCTCTAAAGAAAATGAAACTTGAAGCAACCAATTCCACCATATTTGAAGGTTTCTTTTCCAAATGATACACAGCATTTTTTTCACATAAGGCTTTGCACAGTGTATATCTTTCAGTAAAGCACTCTTGCCTGGGGAGGTCATGGAGAGCAGGCTTTGCACAAACGGCTGCTGTACAGCCTGCATGAGTTGTAACAGAATGAAAATCCCTGGTAGTATCATCTGTTGAAGGAATTTTGCGGAACTGTCAGTCACATTTACTCAACAGAAGGAAAGAGCTTCACACCTCAGTTCATAGTCTCAGAAGTGTAATCACAGATCACATGAAGGGTTTCTCTGGAGAGGTACTACAGAACCTGACAGATGCAGAAGGCAGCAGTAGGCTTGCCTATGGAAGTTGCCCAAGAACTAGCCCTTCTTCTCTAAGTCCAGGAGGCTACTTGTACCGGAAATGTTTTTTTCCACTGATACACAGTTAGCCTAGATATGCATGAACCATGTGCTTCGCTGATCTAGTCTAATGGCAGAAAGCCTAAACTATCCATATGCTCACTGCGGTCTGGCATTGCTGAGGCATGCTGACAATTTGGCGATGGTGACTGTTCCTGTGGGCGTCACTGAGACATTTCTATTTCACTTCGTCTCTTCAGTATCATATGATGTTCTGGGAAGCTGTGTACATTTTGTTTCTACATGCTTCACAGGGAACGCATTTACAAACCCTAGAATCCAAGAAGTGAAGAAATATGCACCATGAGATGTAACTGACCAGGAGGTAGAACAGAAAAGGTTTTATCTGGCTAGTAGTTTAACACTGCCAGCCAATTTCTTTGCTTATTACTGTCTCCTCTATCTGTAAAGCAGCCAAGCCATCTTAGCCATGGAGCATTTCATGTTCCTCTCACTCCTCTTTGTGTTTCTTATCATACTTCATTTCATCTTCTCTTTCAACCAGAGTTTTGCTCGTTAGAGCCATAATGCTGCTTATGTCTCCCTGAGCTTGTACTTCTGAGAGCAAATCATCTTAAAGCAAAGGGACGTCAGCTGTATGCTGAAGTTATCCATGGAAGCTAAGTAAAGAATGATATTCCTTGCATCAGAAAAGAAAAACCTACTGCTCGTGAAGTTCATTTAGAACTGCAGCCAGCTTGAGAAGTCATATCATTAAATGTTTAATGAAAAATATTCAGTTACTGATAATTAGAAACTTATTTGCCAATTATTCTAGCTACAAAAGGAGCATCTAGTTGGTCATTAGAAGAGCTTTGAAACAGCGACCTTAGTTTCTGAGTGTTTCTGCAGTGGTTTTGCATTCCAGGTAAATTTCATGCATAACATCTTGGGTTTAGCCACACTGTTCATGACTAATGACATGAAAATTGGCACCTTAGGGAAATAAACGTAACCTTATTATACAGTGTATTTTTAGCAAAACTCCTTTCTTTGCATTCTAATCCTCATCCTGTTTTCTAATCACAACTACTTTTGAGGAAAACCAGCACAAACTATTGCTGGGGACTTCAGGCCATGGGAGAATGGTGACCAAAAAGTCTGGTAAGAATAGAGGTACATTGGTTGTGTGAGAAACAGTAGGTAGAAGCCTGTGATTATCTAAGATTACCACAGGTTGCATATTGAGAGTGAGTGCAGCTGCACCTAACTAACTAGAGCAGAATACTGCAGCATGATAAAGGGGTAGTATATCTGCCAGGAGGAGGAGGAGGAGCAGGCTTGTGCTGTGAAATACAGACATCACCAAGGACACAGTCACTTCAGCCTGATCCCAGAAAGAGTGGTTCAAAGTGTGTGGAAAGCAGATTGATAAATTTTGATGGTTAGTTTTTCCAGATGCCATGGATTGTTTTAGCTACTTATGAGAATATGGGTGTGCTGGAATTGAAGGTGTATGCCATAATATTCCAGATGCCATGGACTGGTTAAGCTACTGATGAGAATATGGGTGTGCTGGAATTGAAGGTACATGCCATGATATTCCAGATGCCATGGCTTGTTTTAGCTACTTATGAGAATATGGGTGTGCTGGAATTTAAGGTATAAAGAACTGTTTTGTTTTGCTACCTGTGTGTCTAGGACATCTAGACTTGCTATGATAATTAAGCTTTTATTCAGGTTAATAAAAGTGTCTCTTTTAGTGCAATTACAGATTTAGAGCATCCATTAGAAATCCATTACTGCTGAATGCAGATCTAAAAACCTTGGTACTGCATCCCATTCTAGTTTATTGACCCCTGTCTAGGAAAAAAACTGTCAAGAAAAGAAGACAGACATGAGGCTTTTTACATTGGCTTAGGCTTAATGTTTTTCTAAAGAAAATTAAACTTGAAATATCCAGTTCCATAACTGGATTAATTGTCATAATTAAAGTCAAATTCTCTATTTATCGTTCTGTCTAGTTACTTTCACAAGAATGCCCTATGTGTCCAAATTAGATGTAAAGCACCAGAACAAATTCATATGAAATTGACTGCTTCATCTTTTGGACTGGTAGGTGGTAAAATCCTTTTATATCATCACCATTGCATTTAAAAAAGATTAAATCTTATACACTTCAACTACTTTTCCCAATCCAGACTTTAAAATAGTATTAAAATATCTTGAAAATCTATGTTTTCTCTCAAAGTTTTCTGACTTGTTTTGAAGTTGTGTGAAAAAGAGAGTGGCTTTTTACTTGGATATTAATAGATGTTAAGCCTTTCAAAAGTCTAGGAGATAAAAACATTAGAGATGCTGATAGTAATATGTTCATTATCATAACATAAATCAAGTAGCTGTGTTAGTAAAGCATGTCTGTGAAATGTGGCTTTCTGTAGTTTTGTGTGTGTCAGCTGACTGTGCAGCTGATTGAATCATGGTAGTGTTTTAGTTACTCCATATGTATCTTTAGCCTTTTCCTGTATCTTTTTTTGGCAGTCAGGTTGTTTTCTTCAACAGCAGTCAGACACGGGAATAAAAAGCTATGTGAAGTGAACTTGTAAATGTTCAAACATAATGTGAGTTCCTATATTTTATGAGACCTGTAATAGTGTTACAATCTTTACATGCACTGTGGTTGCTTCAGCAAGATTTGAGTTGAAAATTTTAAGAGAAAATGGCAGAAAACACAGCTGCGCATTGAGTCCAAATTGTCACATAGCCCTTCAGAACCAAAGGGGAAAAAATGTTCTTTTGCATGTTTTCAACTGATAGGAGAATTAATAGAAGACAAGACAACCTGATCACATGGAGGAAACTTTGCAGGTCTGCTGTAAGAATGAGCAGTAAAATAAAAGGTGCAAAGTCAGCTCAGACTGCCAAACCAAGGAAAATTAATTAGCCAGACACATTTGAACCTGACAGCAGCTCCTGCATAAAGCAAAGCTTGGGGGCTGATTGTGGGAAACCCAAGGAGAAATCAGTCCATGAACTCCATGGCTTTCCTGGCTTACCAAGCAGTAGTTGGACCAGTGCTTTCTGAAGGAAAAAGAAGGGAGAGCTTGAAAGATGCATGATGCCCTGTATGCCTTTTGCTCATATTCTTTGGTTATAAGATGTCACCATTTCCAGTGCTGTGAATCTTGGAGAGGGTCTGTTTCTGGATGGTGCCCCTGGTGCTATGTACCACTGGAGCCCAAGTCCAAAAATAACAGTCTTTCATCTCTAAGATTCAGGTGCCTTTATGAGTCTTCCCACTGTCAAGAATTAGGTGGGATTTGCTTCTTTTGCTAACATTCAGGGCTGTACAGGTCTTGCGTTTCAACCCCTGCCAGTTTAAATTTGAAGTACTGAGGGAGGGCGGGAGGTTGGACAGCGAGTGGAAGAATGGATGTAAGTGCAAAGATAAGGGGATTGTATAGACTTTATTACCTCAGGAAACCTGGCAAATAATGCCTAACAGATCATGTTTATTGCTGTCCACCATCTATACAATGGACTTCAAAGGTGCACTGTAGTTTTCTGAGATCACACTCTTAACACTGTATTAAGACCATAAAAATTTCCCTTTAAAACACAGTCTCATGGAGCTAAACTAGTGTTAAGAGCTTTAGCAGAATTGTGGCTTTTTCCGTTTTCACTTAAGGTAGGAGAGATCACAGACCTTTTCATGCTGTTTCCAGGGTTTTATTCTGAACTTCCTCTGTGTGTGTCCTTGACCTACCAGTCTCTTTCCATTTAGGAAAAGAGAGGAATTACTTTTTTTAAAGTATACAGGTCTCTACCGAGCACAGCTTTATCAGCAGCCAGTGAAGTACTTATCATCACTTTTTAACATTCTGTGTATTCACTCATGTAAAAAAAAATAACAGCATTTGCCAGATCTACTTGTATGCTCTTATTTGGTGTGTTTTCAGTGATTTTGTGGAGTATACACATTTTGTTTTGTTGTCTGTTTCACACTGCTCTACAAAACCATGTTGTAGAAGATGGTGAAATAAAATGACGGACCTTCCTCTCACCTCACCTTGACCACATTTGTTCTTAAACCTAAAATAAAATGGAAGGAAGAAACTGGGTAAAAGAAATATATATATCCCAGTATTGCTGGAACCCATCTTATTCCATACAGATATTCCAGGATGGAAACAGAAGAATTTAAACTGCAAATGGCTGAATTCTCTGTGGCTGTAGTGTTGCAGATGCCAGGACTCCACCAACTTACAGCACAGGACTCAATCTATGTCTTCATTCACTTGTGTTCTGCAGTTGTTCACCTTCAGTAATTCAGATAACAACGAGGGATTTTATAACCCCTTGCACACCTAAAGTCTACCCTACTCATTGGCTAGAAGTTCTTTAAATAAGTACAGAATATCAAATATTATAATTGGATTAAAAATAATAAAATTAGTTTACTAATGTAATTTCAGCAGTTGTCACCTGAAATCTAAGACAAGTAATTTATTTACCTTTACATTTTTTATAAAATATTTCTTTATTTTTAAGTAAGTTTCAAAACCCATGCCCTTTATCTTCTCGAAAATATTACTACAGAAATCATACATTTCTGAAAACAACCAGCCATGTCATCCAAAGTTCCTTCCTTCAATCTTCTCTGCAGTGCCTTAAATGGTGCACGCTGAAAATACACTGGAAATTATAGCTGTAGTAGTTCAAATTTTCTAACGGTGTTGTGTCCTCTTTCTTTGCTATTTGTCATATGCACTGCTGTTTCAGCAGGGGTTAGCCTGACTGTCAGAGGCAATAACGATCACTAGGTTTGACTTTACTGTGAACTTCCCAAGAAAGATGATAAACATGAAATTGTAGGTTGGCTACAGTTTTACAGGGCTAATATCATTTGGTTTCCTTTTCCTCATGCAATACAGATTTAATGTTGGTAAATACTAATGGCTGAAAATATGAATGACAAATAAAAGTAGTTTACTTGAACATTGGGTATGACTCTGAGTTACATTTGTGAAAATACAAAGCTTAATGTGACTAATCTCAACAGAAATGCTTTTAATTTATCTGATTATTGGTAAAATGTAAAGCTGTCTATGTGAGCATGAATTCAAGAATTTGAAAGTTGTTTTTTCATGTAACACCCCAAATCTAAACCAAAAAACCCCACTATATTATGCGAATTGAAGGCAGCTGTGAATAAGTGTCTTGTATGTTGTATGTTGTACTGTGCTTGCAGTCCTAACTGGGAAAAAAGCAGGGAAAGCCCCAAACCCAGCTATGACAAGTTTACTCAACATTTTCAGTCAAGCTCTATCTAGACAAGGAATTTACAAGAATAAATCTATATTTATTGATAAAGCATAACAACATTATTACATACCTGATAAGAACTGTATTTTATAAAGTAGCTAAAGGCTGGGTGGAAGGCAACTTCAGGAGTTACTAGAAGCCTGAAAACCTGCCTTCAAATGTATTTGAAGAAACCCAATCAATTTAGTTTATGGGAGAAGGGCATGAAATAATTCTGGTTTATGGCAGCATGAGGGAACATAGCTCATTGTCAGGCTTTCTGAGAAAGTCCATTCAAAAAACTCCAGAGCTATTAGGTAGAAATGCATACCAGATGCATTTAGATGCAGCTATGGATCAGCAGCTAATTACCAGAACAATTTGCTTGGAAATGTGGGAGATTCTGTTACATAGTATCTTTAAAATTGGAATTACTATCTTACTACTAGGTGTACTCTTATGTCAACAAAAAATTGCAGCTCCACAGTAGCAGTTGTGGATGTTTGTTATAACCCTCGTATTATGTAGGAGGACAAACCATGTAGCGACCATGGCTCCTCCTGAGCTTACACAATAATGCTGACATTTAACATATGATGAACCTCATGGTTTCAAAGGAAAGACGAGATTTCTGTTGAATAGCTAAGATGTAATAAAATGAAAAGGCTATGTACTTTTCATTCAAGTTTAAGGGATTATGGTTTTTTTTTAGTTCACAAATTAAAGTAGCTTGTGTGAATCCACTCACCCCTCACCCTGACATGAAATTAAATTAGGAGGAGGAAGTAACAAAGGATTATCAGGATGTTCTGCATATATCACCAGGTTGATATATATATAGTAGTGTGTTTATGGTGTTTTTCTTTTAAAGAACCATGTTCCTGAAGTATTTTCAATGCTATGGAAATGTTTAATGCACATTTACGTTAGTACTCTGCTGGCAGTTTTAACAGAATATTAGAGCTTAATTTAATAAAAAATAATGTAGAATCCATTACTTAAGTGACTTTTTAAAATACTCATGACAAGATGCTTTGCAGTAGAGCCTAGAAATAAAGCATTTTATTTATGTGTGTTATACCAGAACATGTACACTTTATTGTTTGCCATTAATTGTAAAATAAATTTCAGGAGATCATTGAACTGTATTTCATTTACGGTAGTTCCATGTGATGAAACAATTAGTTACTAATACCATTCTCTTCTACAGTGTATTATTAATGGCTTTGAAACTGTACCTACTAAATATAATGGAATATACTTTTTCTTTATCATTACTTTAAACTAGCAAGTATTAAAAGCAGAGATTAAATTTGTTCCATTCACTTTCATGATATTCATATTGGTCTCAGTCGGGAGTAATTCTGTTGAGATCTATGAAGTTGTATCAATTGGGGCACTGCTAGAAATAGTAACAACAAAAAAAAAATTAAACTCATACTTCCTTTTCCTTCTTTATATTTTGTCCTTTGTATTCCACTCTTTCCTTCTCACGCTTGGATTTTCCTGATTCAATAAATACTCATTAATACAGCGAAGTTCAAGTGAAATGGAAACATTCTTTTGTATATCTTACTTGGTTTTGGCATCTTGACTCTGCATAGAAAGAAAAATTTTAGTTCTATTTTTTATAATTGTGTTTAATGTCAGCAGTGTGCAGCATTCTGTCAAGGCCAGTATAAAGTAAGAGACTCTGGTGCTTTGATTTTCCCTTTGAGCCCCAAAGAGTGAAATGTGAAGTGCATAAATGCCTGATGTGCTGATTAAGTCAGTCATCTTTCAACAGTAAGACTTTCATTTACTATTTTATATATCTCAGCACAGTGATTTGTGATGAGCTTCTGTACAGAATGCATACAGTGAAAAAGAAATCATCTTCAGATCTGAATTTCTAACATGCACATGAAGTACATGCCTGAATTTAGGTGCCATCTAATGTGAGGGTGCCACCACCATGTGTCGAAGCCACAGAGTAAATCCAGTGTGACTTCATCAAAGTGATAAAAGATCAGGCTGTGGAAGCAGAGATCAATCAGTCAGTCAAGTACAAATCACAGTTAAATTCCATGACACTACAAAGCTGACCTGAGCAACTCAAGCTATCAGCACATTTATTCTTTTTTTTTTTTTTTTTCAGCTATCTGGCATCAGACAGGCTATTATTTGCAATGAATAATTTAATTTTTTTTTTTTTCAGGTTTTTTTGCCTCTTGCTGGTTTAAAAGCTATTCTGAAAGCCATTTCTGAAATGTTTAAGGCATGTTCAGTGTTCTGAAAAAATTATTACTACAGATAATTTTTAGTGCATTAGCAGGAGTTCATTCGAAGTATTTATATTCAGTAATTGAGCTTTCTTTTGATTTTTACCTCCATATTAATAGACTTATTTTCTGGTTCTTAATTGGATAAGCATAATTCTAACAACCAGATTCTTGTCATATTGACCTGTATGCCTCAACATACAGGGGCAAAGTTCAAAATAAACTTTGCAAAAGTATTATTTAATCTTTAAATTTACTTGTTTCTAGGTATGTGCAGGCCACAGAATATATTTATCTATATTCTGAATAATGCATGGAGAAAAAAAAAAAAAAAAAAACATATGAACACAGTGGAAATGAATCACATGTGCATAAATAATAGCAGAAAAATCTGAGATTCTCTATTTTATTATTTATATTTTCAATCAGAATCCAAATAAATTTAAAGTTACTGTTACGGGGGTTTTGTAAAAGCTTTTAAATTATTGCTGTTGTAAACTTATAGGTTATCTGTAGCTACTGGTTCTGTCATTTAGGTGGAATTCAATGAAGCCTCAAAGCAGAAATTGAGAAGCTGTGTCCTCTGCTCAAGGTCAGAATACCCTCCCAGAGGAGATGCAGCTACTATCCTGTGCCTTACTTGTGGAAGGACCTTTTCCTCATAGACTTTCTCTTCTGCACTTACTTTTGCTGTCACATTGTACTGTATGAGGGACTTGATAAATTTAGGTAGCTTTTTGGAAGTACAAGTCATTTTTTCAGACATTCTTCATAAATTTAGGTTTATTTCTCAAGTACTCTATAGCAAAAAATATTTTTCATGGAATTCTGTGAAAAATAGTCCATTTTCAAAATTGATGCTATTTCAATTTCTTCATAACCAGAGCTGCATGAAAAATATTTCTAGTAAATGTTTTCCTTTGAAAAGACAATTTTTCTGTTTATTATTTTTATACCAGTAAAGGTAAGGTGAGACAAGTTGATTTGAACAAGTGGTTAAGACTTCCAGCAAATCTAACTCAATTTTATAGCATTGCTATAAAACCAGAAATTATTTCCGTTCCACCTACTATGTGACAACAAATATTGATCAGTTTCTACAGCTATCAAAAATAAGGTGGTTAAAGTTCTTAAACTGTATTTATATACCACAGCATAGATGAGGTTTTGGTTTAGGTTTGAGGTTTTGGGTTTCTTTTTTTTAACCTTGAACTCAGGAAGTTCGAAGTTACAGCACTATTTTAGGGTACAGCTATAAAAGTTCTGTTATTCTCTGCTTTTTAATAAGATGTTTCATGGTCTATGTCAAACCAAGCTTATGTTTGCTGATTTTTACTTTTAGATTGAGTTGAAAGCAGCAGGTTAAAATTACTAAGGTTAAGTTTTGATCTGAGCATGACTGCTGTCTTCAAACCCAATGACCTTTCCAACTTGCTTGCTAAGCATTTTTATCTCATACCTTCAGAGAGGGCTTTCATTTCTTCCAAGAATTAGTTTTCTCCCATGGAGAAGTTAATTGGCCTTGGATATGAGCAGAACATTCTTGCCACTGCTTGCCTCTTATCTTTTCCTACTGCATCACTGGAGAAACCTGGCTTGGGTACACAGGATTTGAAACATATCCATGACCAGGCAGGGTGATCATAGTGGTGGTATTTGTTTATACAGTCAAAGATCCATAATACCAATATGAATATGAAGTGGATTTTACAGGAAGTTCTTACTTGTAGTTACAATATGGGATACTCTCACTGAGGTTTTTTTTGCTTTCTGGTGGGGCTAGTGTGGGTAGCATATGGGCTGTGAAGAACAATAAGCCCTGTAGTGTCATTGTGTCAAGTCTAATATCTTCACAATGTTCCTGTAAGGTTTCCATGAACTGATATCTTCACAATGTTCCTCTAAGGTTTCCATGAAGTTTCTCCATTAAAACACTTGTAAATTTCTTTCTTCATTTTCATTGGTTTCTGGGACTGACAACAGATTTTGAGGAGTAACGCCATTCAAATAGAACTGTTACTTGAAAGCCAAGATGGGAGACAATCTGCAAGCATAGAGACTGATGCTTATATATTTTTTTGTATCTATCACTTTTGCTTGGACTTAAAAGATCACAGTGCACTTGGAAGAACATTTTCTAAGGAAATCAATCCCTATTTCTGCTAAATGAGGTCAAGGTCTGTGAGTAAGCTGTAGAAAGAGTCATGTAAAACTATGTTTTATTAAGATGAGTTAGGTAGCTTTTGTGGAGAAGAAATATTTGAAATAATGTTTATCTTAATTTCTAAACAGTAAGGAATAAAAAGTTTAGAGGCAGTTTGAGTCATGAAAATTGCTGGTCAAGACCAGCAAAGGCACATAATCAGACTGTCATTGCCATCACAGAAATGGAAGTATAGATTCTTTCTTGTGGTGTGCCTTAACTGGGCTGTAATGCATAGAACTAAGAAAAGCCAGTTGCCTGGCTTGACAGTGTATATTGTTATTTCAAGATACATGTAGAAAACCTCTTGAGATCAAGAAAACCTTTAGCTCAGGCAATAATTTAACTGATTCCTGTCACAAAAGTACCATGCTGCTGAATTGCAGAGCATTTAAAAAATTGGTTGAAAAAAGTTAGTGATCCATGCAGCTGAGGATTATGTAATAGCGCAATGTCTGACTCAGATTAACAGCTTCAATTAGGTCACTGTCAGACAGTCACTAGATGCAATAGTGGCTTCTCTGCTTGGTCACATTAGTGTGCCTGCGGTGAGAATAAAGTGCTTCTTGTAGTACAAGGATGTCCATTTTCACAATGTGACCACATTGCAGATCATGAATTTACTTGACTTTCACAAGAAAAGTACAGTGCACACACTGAATGTAGGTTTTGTCTTTTGAACATCTCATTCTTACTAGAAAAATAAGCCTTTGACATTCATAACTGACTGGCTTACAATAATCTATATATACATACCTGAAATTTCCATATTGCATTAGTCATTTAATGCTATATGTTTTATGCCACTATGTTAGCCCCTCTATTTTTATGAGATGTCACTGACACACTGAAGTGTGGCCTGTCCCTAATATGTGTTTCCTTTTGTACTCCTGAGTGATATAAGCAGTCTAAATTACATTGATTATCTGTAATTGCTAGAAAGTAGTGACTGTAATCCTTTAATTTTGTGAACTCTTCTGTAAGGAAAGCAAGTAAAAAATCTCCGGAGTTGCAAACTTGAGTGTTGCTGTAGGGTACCCAAAAGAGAGCAACTGAGCTAAGTATGTGTTAACCTTGTTCCAAATTGTTAAACTTTCTTTTCATCCCGTTTCACTGTTCTTCCAGCCCAAACAACATTCTAGAAACAAATTGTAAGTACTGCTAAAAAAAATCCCCAAACAAATTTAAGGTCATAGAGTTCATTACCCTACACACTTAGAAGGATATAATGCAACATCTGTATCTGTATATGAGGTATATGCTTAAATACTGCCTATACAACATTTATCAAAGGACTCAATTTAATATATTCTCTTACATGTACATTATACAGACATAACCTCCTGACTGTTTTCTTTCTGGAGACGTTGATTGATGGTTCAGAATTTGCAGTGGAATTCACAACAGGCTCTCTAACTGATGTGCTGTACCTCATCAAATCAGAGAGACTCTGTGTTCTATACCACAGAAAAGCCATGAGCAGTCTAAACACACAGTATATTATCAATCACTGGAGCAGATCAGAATTTTTTAAAAATTGACTGTTAATTGTGTGTGCAGACGAGGAGAGTGGATGAACAGATGATCACAATTTTGTATTTGTACTTGTAGAGCCAAGATTTTTGCATGCAATCCTTTGTATTGCCAGTCACATTCCTAACAGGACTGAAAAAATCAGACTGTGTCAAAATCTTGCAGACATATTACTGCTAGAATTCTTGCAGACCTTGTAATGTAGATAGATATGACTCAGATTAATTATGTGTCAGGTTCCTTTAGTGACTACATTTTTAATGACACTCCTAGTGAAGAATCAACTTGCTATTAACCACAGAGATGAAGAAAATAAACCCAAGCCCAAACCCTCAAGGCACATATTACCCTGGTACTGACCACCACAGCTGCTCACCAAAAGCATGTGGATGAAAACAGTAGTCAAATGTAAATGTGAAACTTGCCATCACAAGTATATGCAAACTAAAGAATATTGGATGCAGACCAAAAGAAAAGAACAAAAAAAACCAAAAAACCCCCCCAAAAAAAAAACCAACCCACATCTATTTTTATGACATCGTGGGTGGGATGCGTTTCTTGTATTTTTTTCTGTACGTATACCATCCACAAGGGACTCCTCTTGAGTTTAATTCGTTTTTTTCCTCAGTTACTCCCCATTACTGATTTGCCCATGACATTGGAATGAGTTTATATTAGTGGCCAAAACATTTCTTTTATGAATCTCCACCCACTGTTCAAGATTTAATTATATTGTAAGTATCACCTGTCTGGTGTGATTGCTGACATGGAAGCAAAAGCCAGACATTCCCTTGGGAGTTTTACCCAAGGCACAGTATCTCTCATATTACATGCCAAAATGGATTAGGAATATAATTTGAGACTTCATTTTGTTCTGAACACCTTTAATAAATTATATGGAGACAGGCATTTTAGAATATGCATCCTTTTATCAATGTCAAGATTTTTATTAATGGGAAAGGCCACACAGAATGGCTGTAAAATATCAAGACCTTTGGGATAAAGCAATGTGCTGCATGAGGAGCGTTTGGAAGTTTGATTCTCAGTATCAGCATACCTTCCATGTGTTTGTAAAGTCTGAGATTCGAAGAAAGGAATTTCCCTGGCAACATTACATAGTGGGTGAGTAAATAAATAAGCAAATGCTAAGAATCTTTGGTGTTCAGTATGGGAATTAGAACCTCTCTTTGTTTACCACTGAGCATAAAATGGGAGCACAACCAGAAATAGTATTTCTAGAAAGTGCAATTTATGTCCTCTCACTTTGAACAGTAACGCAGCATTTCTTTGAAAAGACTACTGTGATCTGAGATGTACCAATATGGTCCAAATGTGTGTTTCAGTTTGTGTGCATGATTAAACGCCTTCCTGTCTCAAAGCCATACATACATGACATCATGTCTTTATATTGCCTTTCACCTGTGTGCCAAACCTGCACAAACCTGCAGTTTGTGGCCCTGGCACAAAACCAAGGATTCGGAAGTATCCTCTTAACTCACTGAATGGAACCATGTTCACCAAATAAAAATAAAAAGTTGACATCATTCACTCCTGATTTTCTAAACAGACATGGATATTAGACTTAAGGTGCTGTAGTCCTGATGGTGCTTAATTAGGGCATCTCTGTTAGGGTTAGTGTTAGGGCTGGGTATTACGGTGTCTCTGTTGGCAGCTACACGTAATGTAATTGCATTGCCTTCCTTCTGTATATATCTAATATGACTTCCAAGCACATGTTTGGCTGTTTCTCATATATGCCTTACTTGCATTTTTATAGTTAAGGTGCACACCTTGGCATAGATATCACAGCCATTCTGTCATTTATCTTAGCAGTTATTTACCTTACAGTCCACATCATTACACATTGTACTGTGCATTTTGCGTTGCTCTGAATATTGTACTGCTACAACATAACCAGATTATTGAAAAAAATAGAAATTCTTGAATTTTGACTCTTCATACCGATCCCATGAGACATGTCAATTATGAAGGTTTGTAAGTCAGTAATGGCCATAAACTATTTTTGGTTTTGGTCATTCTGAGTTATTAATTATTCATTTTGTACTACCTGCTACATCCTCCTGTATTATTTGCTTACTCTCTATATTCCTATGTATGTGTTATTTTATAGAAAGCATTTGTTAACTAATTATTTTTCACAGCTTCCTGTAAAAATATAAGAAACTTAATTCTGCAGTCTCGTAAAATAAACTGGAGGGGCTATGTTGCATGTCAGTGCATCTTTTATAAGAGAGAAGTTTTCGCATATATCTGAGAGAAAGAAGATATTTCTTGAATATGGTTTTATGAAGAAATTTTGAACACATGAGTACGCAGTATAGGGAAATCGATCTTGTAAAGTGTAGGTAATTTATGCATTCAGGTTTATTATTTTCCATGCATTTTGACTTTAATTACATAAAATTTAATTGCACATTTTTCTAACCACTAAATTATTTCAGCAAATTGCTGTACATTAAGGACACCATGTTAGCAGCAAGGATGAGTATATTCATATCCTTCAGGGCATCCTCAAAACCAAAAAAAAGCAAATGCAACATGAATGTTGAAAGCAATAAGAATTCTTCAGCTTAATAATGCTGTGTCTATTTAACATCTCATTCCTATTGCATCAAGTGGGTTCTGTCCACAGAATTGCTAATTCCACTGTTTACTAATAGGCAGTATGTTCATCAATTATCTTGCCTTATTTCATGAGTAATTAAATGTTCCTAGTATGGCCAAAAAATATCAATGCAATAAATATCTTAATTGTCTTCCTCTCAGCTGTTCGTTGCGTGATCAGATAGCCTTGTCTCCAGCTGTTAATTGCACTAAACATTGATAGTTCATCACTAAACGCCAACACAATCATGGTAAAAAAAAAAATCATATTAAAAAAAAATACTGATGGAACTAGAGGCTGTGTAGGGTGGTGTGTTGGGGTTTTTTCTAAACATATATGAACATATTAAAGGAGGATTGAGGTATGAAAGTGATTTAGGAATTGCACTGGGTTTTTTCTGTGCAGAATTGTCCAGCAAATATTCAAGAAAAGCACTATTCCTTTCTTTAGTGAGCACATATTATACTTATTCTTCCCTTACTGGAAGGTGCACTAGGGCACATTCTTGGGGATTTTTTCTAATTCATTATGCTTTCAATAATGTAGCATCAGTAATATGGTTAAGATAAAATGAAGCTACATTCTCATTAATACTCATTACTTTTATCACAATTAACATATGATAAAATAAATGTTTTCAATGCTACTGCAGCAGAAGAAAAACTAGTAATGCATACGGAAGTCTGAGAGTTGTGAATAAACATTTATTTACTCTGAACTTCAATCTCTCACAGGTTTTAGAGCCTTTACTATTACTCTTTTTTGTTACACAGGTGGTTGCTCCCTTTTGTTTTGGGTTTTTCTGTAGTTTTCTAATCTCTGCTACTTCTTTTTTTCCCTCCTCTTTCAAATCTGCTGCTCCTGAAAAGATTTATCCTCATCTTTTTATGACTCTGTGATCTTTTGCTCCCACAAGCATATTTTTTGTTACTCTCTGTATCTGCTCATCTGATTCCTTGCAACAGATCAACCTATCTATTTTCTGCTTTTTTCTCCAGTACTTCCTCATGGAAGATTTCTTGACAGCTCAGACACAAAATGGGTTTAGAACTAAATGTTATCTTTTCTCCTAAACATTACCACCATCCTACTTGCCATTCAAGCTCATATAGGAGTGCTTAACCAGTCTTCCTCCACAATTTATGGAAAGCGGGTTCCTTTCTCTCTGTACAGACAAATGACACATTCCATAAGCTTTACCACTTTTTAAGACTACTTGCGCATTCTCTTTAGCATCTGTATTGCCAGTCCATCCAAAACACAGCTGATAACATTGCTGCTGTCATTGGTCAAACCATATCTGTATCAATTAAGCTCATCTTTGTCTTCTAAATGTTCCACACTATTCTGTTCCAGCCTATCTGTCATAGAAGCATAGAACAGTTAAGGTTGGAAAGGACCTTAAGATCATCTAGTTCCAACCCCACTGCCATGGACAGGGACACCTCACACTAAACCATGTCACCCAAGGCTCTGTCCAACCTGGCCTTGAATGCCACAAGGGGTGGTGCATTCACAGCTTCCCTGGGCAACCCATTCAAGTGCCTCACCACCCTCACAGTAAAGAATTTCTTCCTTATATCCAACCTGAACTTCCCCTGTTTAAGTTTTAACCCGTTACCCCTTGTCCTACCACTACAGTTCATAATGAAGAGTCCCTCCACAGAATCCTTTTGGATTCCCCCTTCAGATACTGGAAGGCTGCTATGAAGTCAGATTGAGTGTTTCCTCATCCAGGCCATTCTGCCCTAACAATATATTAAGACTGCATATTCTTAATAATTTCATGTCATCCTCTGTGCCTGTTATGACCTCATTACTCTGTAAATGCTTGGTCCTTTCAGTTCTTTGTCTGTCTACATATACTCTTTTTCCACAGTATGCTAAAATGAAAAATTCGTAGCCATTCAGATAAAAAAAAAATTAAAAGAAATCACTGGTTCTGTGCATGTCCCACTTCTCCATGTCTTTCTCGTGTCTATGGGGCAAGGTTTTACCATTTTTATCTTACATGGCGCACTAATCTATTGTTAGTCCTAAGATAATTTATCAACCACCTTGTGGACTGTTGCATGGTTATGGATTTAAATGGATTTAAATACATTTAAATGAAAATTAACTGGTTGAAGTTTTGTTTTCACAAACCTTTAAGTGTGAAAGATATTCATAGAGACCAGAGACACAAGTATTTTTATTTGGTCATTATATCTTTTACTAGTATTCCTCTTGATGGGATATTGTTGGTCAAATCACATTTTCGATGATTGAAGTAATAGATCTACATCCCTTTGGGTTTTCCCTGTTACACGGGCTAATAGAGCATAGTTTTAAAGGAGTTTGTAGGGATGTAAAATGCTCTTTAGAAAAGGTAAGGATTGTCACTACAGTATAACTGACAAATTAGCTTTTTAAATATATTATTTTTGTGCTTTTAAAGTGCCTTTGTCCATTCTTCTGGTAAGCCAGTGAACTCATCCACTTAGAATATTTCAAGTGCCTTTTGTGGTATTTTGAAAACTTTTCTTTTGGAATTCAGAGTCTCCTGAGAATGTACGTTTTCTGCATTGCAGGGATCCAGTGAGGGAGAATGAGATTCAGGACATCCACAGTAGCTTTGAGGTGTATGTAAAAAAACCCTCCATTTCAGCTCATCACAGATTCAGAAGAAAATATAAAACCTGTTGTGAAGAAATGCAGAACATGATTTTTCATACTGATATTAACTTAGTGCTATTTCAGAAAACTTCATTGTTCCCAATTTGCCAGCATGTACATTGTCCACAACCTGTTAAAACATGAACTTTACCTGAGAGAACACTGGAGGAACATAGTGGAAAACTGTGGATACATGTCTATCCACAGTCAAAGAAAGATCTCAAGGGTGACATTTCTAAAAGTATTATGTGACTATCCGTGCTGGAAAGGAATAAAGTAGTTGAGTGGCTCCCATTTCAGTTGTGTGCAGAATAAGAGAGAATCTTCTAAGGAGTCCTCTGCCCATCAGGAGCTGAGGCACCACTGTGGGAATGGTTTGCCACATGTAAAACCACATAATTTATGCATTAACATCTCAGAGGTTTCAGTAGCAGTTGCATCCAGACTTTTGCTAATGATGAGAGCTGAAATGAGGACATCTGGCCTCAAACAGAGTGGTGGTTATACCACTTACGGTGAAGATTTCCTTTTCAAATTGTTGCAACCATTAGTCTATAGCACTGTGAGTCGCTTCAAGGCCAAATAACTGCAATCAAGTGTTAAGTGTTGAAATCCCTAATGCTGTTACAGCAGTGTGCAAGTTTTGGCTATTCTAATTCCCCTAATGGTAGCAGAAGTAGGCAGGGATATTTAAACACTGCTTGGTACTCTGAAAATTTATGGAAAATTAAACCAAGCCATTCATTATCAGAATAAGATTTACTTTTTTAATAGGAGTGAGTAAACAGTAACTACAACAACCCTGATTATATAGGCTATTAAAGAGTTTGTTTGGTTTAATTAGGACAGAGTTAGTGCCACATATTATTATTTTAATCTTAATTTGGAAAAAGCTTACGGAAATAATGTTTTCATTTAGTCTTGAGATGCTTAGGGTCTAGGCAGACAACATGGAGATCCAGTAAATTGCACTTTTGTCATGGACAGATGTGGATTTAAGACAAAGAACAGTTTTACCTTAACTGAACCACACTTAGTATTTGGTCCAGAGTAACCCAGGAAGTGATCCATTAGGGACATGATCTTTTTTAATGCATTTATTTGGTTCTGAAAACATGCAGATGAGTAGTTAAGGCTTCCTGGGAGGCCCCTGCCCATGAATGTTTTCAGGACTGAAGTTCTACAGCATAGGTGGTGATGCTTACCTTGTTGTGAATTCATGAACAATAGTGAATTTCATATCAGAAAATGTTCTTGCATGTTTTCCAGCTGGTAAAAAAAAAGATTTTTCCTGTGTATTGCTTAGGTATCCCCTATCACTATGTTGGACATGGCAAATATTAAGGGATAAAAATAGAGAATGTTTATTAGAATTACAAGTACAGTAAGAAACAATGCTAAACATGCACATGCTGATTTTTCTGTTGTATTTCATTCTTTTAGGCCTTTCTCTGAGATCTGCCTGTTGCATAGCCATACTTATTAGATGACTTTGGGACTTGCTTTGCATCAACGATGAAGGGATTA
>JBCJKH010047751.1:0-11699 GCA_039877255.1 Loriculus beryllinus | reverse complement strand
GACGTTTATCAAGACTGGGATGTGATGCTCACTGTATATGTCACTGTATACAGCTGCTGAAGTGATTAGGGAGAGAACTGATTCACCCCAAAATAAGGTACCTAGAAGTGAGGGAACATTTCTCCATTGCTAGCGATTGAAAGAGTCCTGTCAAGGACTGGTATTCATGTTAACAGTCATCCTGTCATCCTTACTTGGGCAAGGAGCCATATCTCATTATAGTCCACTGCACTGAAAGCTTCAATTGAATTGAGAAAGATGAGAATAAATGTCTGCCCTCTGCCACAGAGAGATCATCCATGGGTATTACTGAAGCAGTTCTAGTTTGAGGTCCTGACCAAGAGTCCTGCTACTATATGACCTTCAGTTATGTTTCCTTCAGCTAATAGATGTGGTAATTGCTGTTTGGCTTCCTTTCTGCAGAATGTGTTTGGGGGTGGCAAACTTGCATGGCCTTGGCTGGAATCATTGTATCCACGTGGTTCTTTTTATGGTTGGTTGGAGGAGAAAATTTATCTGGAATCAAGACGTGGTTGTTTTGTGTAGGAGACACACATTCCTCTTCATAAAACAGGATGTGAATCAGATTGCCAAGCTAGTGGTCAAGGCACCTTTTGATGAATGAAAATCATAAACTGGAGCAGTATTTGAAGAATGTTTGTCTATTGACTTGCTATATGAGAATTTATACTGTTTTAGCAGACTTTCCAGACTCTTGCTATGTGAAGGAAGATTGCAGTTCTTCAAACTGCTTGTTCAGGCATGATGCAAGGTGCAGGCATTTAGAATTGAGGAAATAATGTTCCATCTTGGACAGGGTCTTTTGGCTGTTAATGCTGTTCATGTATAAAAAATATATAATCAGCTAAATGAAATTAATTTATAGTAGAACTTGATTGCTGAAATAGTACAAGCTAAAACAAGTGGTGCTGCAGATACTAAGCATATTAAGTTTGTCCTAAATACAAGCAACCTTCCTATCTGCCTTTTTGCAAACTCATGAGGTTTACTAAACATATAGTTCTTTAAGATTTCTAAAGCTTCCCCTTTTTTGCATACTTCAGTGATTCTTAACACATGCACACTGATAGAATGAAATGCTGCTCATCTTTATTGGTCTGATTAATTCAGTATTCATGAGTGCTAGGAATAGGCTTAGTGAGTGGAAGATGGCAATTGAAACTTCCTTAACAGCACGCAGAAGAGGCATAATAACAGCTAAGAAAACCAAATTACATGGGTTTGAAAATCGGCACTGAGTAGTCATTAAGCATTGTTCTTCAGTTGTGTGATTTCATTTCATTAAGTATTTGCATACTAATAGAAAGCTAAAGTTACAAGTCTACTGCTGTGAGCGATGGTTAGCCACTCCTTCCAGTCCTTGTGTTTACTTCTGTAGTCATCCACATTGCTTTGGCAAAGCACAGGGAGAAGCTTTAATGACTTCAGCTGCAATAAACCAAATCAAACCAGAGATCAGTAATGAACTTAATCTGCTATAGAGACAGTCTGTTTGCTATTTCATCCAGTAAGGTAAGTAAGTGAAACAATTTTTGGGGAAAAAAAGAAGGAAATTAGATATTCTAATTTTATTGTTTAGAAATGGAATAAAAAATGGGGGTTTACTTTTGTCTTTACATTCTGGGTTTATTTCACATACCACTATGTGTGAGCTTTTGAAATGAATGTTTGAAAAGTAGGGAGACAGTATGCCTGTTTACTTAATTTCTTTATTTGGGGACCTAGACTATCTATTAGAAAAATCCAGTTCCTTCATATCAAAATATATATTAAAGGAATTGACTAGACACTCCAGCCTGGATAATGATGAAGTGTTAACACTTCCAGAGCAACATAAATTTAAAAGTCAGGACAGGTAATGTATACACTAAATGAACCTGAATCTAGATAAAATGTTGGCTGGAGGCAGTGTGTTATCTGTATAGCCTGTTCTGTTTATAAAAGAATCCTATATCTACCATTTAATCAGAAGAAAGAAGCTATAGTCAGGCTTAGCTTTCATACTTGCAGCAAACATTTTACTAATGTGTATGCTGAAGTCTCAAGTTTCAATAAGTTGCCTGACTCAGGGGCCTTTACTGAGTATTTTTGTGTATTTTCAAGTAATAATGTGTTCTATCTCACTGTGCTTTTTTGTGTAAGTGAAGTGCAGTCTTCATTTTTATGCTTGTAAAGAAGGAATTTTACACGATCTTAAAGATCATTTGCAGAATGAAATATTTCCAGGATCTCTATTATTTCAGTAGTGTGAATAATAATAGCTCTATTTTAATGGGAAAAAAAAAAAAAAAGTTCATTGTTAGATCTGAGTTTAGCTCTTCCCCTTTTTCTTGAGAGTAAAAACAATCAGGCATGTGATGTTCCTGCTTGATGATCTGATACTGATACAATGGTATTGCTAAGGTAATTGGATAATATGATTTTTTTAAAAGCATGAAACAGCTTTATCTCAGGTATGTCTGTCTTAATGCCATTAATCCTCTAAGACAGCAGATACTGTAAATATGCACTTGAGTGCAGTATAGTACGTGACCCTGCAAGACATAATAGTAGTGATTCAAACAAAGTAAGAGCCTGTGGGAAAATCTGTGCAGACCTCCTGACTGAAAAAAAATATCAGAGATGGAGGTTCACGCAGACCCTTTTCCCAGCATTTTCCAAATCAACAGAAGGAAACACATTACAGAGTGTTTAGTACCGTATGTATAGAAAATGAATGGATAAAATAATGCGATCAATTTTATTTTCACAGTTTGTGGTTTTGAGAAGGCTTCCCCCCCCACCTCCCCCACCCCCCATGATATGAACCACTGTATTTGACAGTAAGTTGCATTGTCTGCATGAGTTGCTTCAGCCATTTCTTTTAGGAACCAGAGAAAGCTCTCTGAAAATCGGGTCACTTCTTTTAGTAGATATTGCTTGAGGTATTTGACTATAGGCACAGAAATATTAAAATGTTGACATTATTGTATTTGGCTGTATTCTTTAAACAGCAAAATAGGTACAGTGAAAGGAAATGCTAAGCCCTAAGACTTGTTTGTCTTACTCAAATAATACAGACAGTGCCCTGAGATCCTTTCATGAAAAGTATTACAACTGTTAACAGCCAAAGCAAAAATCTACTACTTCTAAAGTAGTACTGCAATTGCTCTCCACAAGTTACATGATGTCTTACTGATTTCTCCTACTTCAATTTCTGAAATCAGGGTTTATGACTCTTATAAAAATGAAATAAGATAAAAGGGAAGTGGACCCAAATTTCTTTCCCTAACATTCTCTTAAATACTGAAACCTTACTGAAAAGAAAAAGGAGAAAAAAAAAAAGCAAAGAGAGAGAGGGAGTCTCACTCAGCCTTAAATATCTTCAAGAAAACTGGTCAAATTGTTTAACTAAAATAGCCTTTTAACAAATATCCATTACATTCTTCCACTTCAGCTATGTCTAGGCAGTCTAGAAAATTTGTACAAGCACTTAGACTTCCTCAATATGTTAACTGAAGTTAGAAGCATATCTGTGTTGATATTTTAGTCAGTTCTCTAAATCTGGATGTTTTTCCTAACCATAACCATAGCCATCCTTTTCTCTTTGGCTTGTACAGGGTTTACCCTTAAAACCATAATATGGTAGTGGAACTTGGGTTGCATTTATATTATTTCTTTTGGGTTTGGCCATGAAAGTAACTTCCAGTACAAAAAGCACCCAGTAGGTTTGTGGCACTCCCTGAGACTGTTCTGATCCTGGTCTGTATGTGACCAGCTCAGCTTTCTATTTCTTCTAGAGTTTTTAAAAGGTGGAAGAACTGCTAAAAAGTTGGCATGTTGGTTTTCAGTGGTTGCTCATTTCACACACTGAGCAGAGCTCAAACTGGAAACTTTCTCCCAACCACATCTTACACTGTGAGGCTAGAGCAATGCATTCAAAGCGTATCATGGCACACAGTGTTTGTGTGAATAAATAGGGAGTTTTGTGCAAAATTTGTTGCAACCAGCTTTCAAAACCTAGCCTATTATATCTAAATTATTTTGAGAAGTTTTGGGATAAAAAAGATATTGTACTTATGTATGGACTTACTGATAACAGAACTTAAGAATTCCAAGGTTATGGTGCCTACAACAACTATAGCTCATCACTTGTCACAGATAAACTACAGCATTACATCTGGCAGTATGTCTGTTATTTTGTCAAGCCACAAGTGTTCAACTTGCCTGAACTATAGGTGCTGTACGAGCACTGTAACTTTGACACCCTTAACTTTTTCTCAGACACCAACTTTAACATTATACTAACATATCCTATTTAGTGCATGAAAGATTAATTCACTAATTTATTTTCATGAGAAAAAACACCAATCTTTAACTAGTTAAAGTATCATGAATAAAATATTAAACAGATTAAAGTGCATGTCCTCAGAGACAGACTCCCTACATAATATGACTTAGCTATCTATTATCTGCCTGAAAACTGATCGGAAATACACTATTGCAGTTTTTAAACTCCTGACCAAAGGCCTGAGCATGTCATCAAAATGTCGGCAGAGCTTGATTGTACTAAGCATGTGTTAACTGCTTTTTTGTACATTAGTGAATTGAAAAGTTGAGGTTTTACAGCTGAGAAGCAGGAGCTGTAGGTTCCAAAATATATGTGAGAAGTGGTATGAATATAGAATTGTATTTCCAAAGTTTGATGATGCTGTTGGCCTAGAGCCATTGCAAGAATGAGAGAGAAAAAAAATATTATCCTCTGGCTGTCATAAATGGCTAGAAGAGGAGTATGAAATTCTCCATGCTCTTCTATGTCACAAATGGAATCAAACCCACTACCAAATACTATCTTCATTTGTATACAGACGTATACACACCAAGAAAGCATTAACTTTCCAGATCTGAGGTCTAAGCATAAACTTAGAAACCATGGAATTGGAACTGCTTTTTGTTTCTTTTTTGGTTCGTTCATTTTTTTTTTTATTGCACACAGAAATTTGTCAGAGTCCTGTATTCAGTGGGTTCCGTTATTACTCTCAGTCTGTAATGCTGCGGTTCTTAGAGTCCTAACCTTTTCTAGAAGAAAATTTTAAGTGGTTTAAGTGTATTTCTTCTATTACTTTCTATAGAGTACATAGTAGAATACAATGCTAGGATTAAATCTTGAGTCCTCTGAGAAAAATGTCAAAGCTCCAAGTGAGTTTACCAAGGCCAGACTTGACCAAGAGAGAGGACTTAGACTGAGTACAAGAGGAAATGACTTGTTTGAGCCAGGATGTTCAAGGAAGGACCTAAATCATGATGCAGTAAAAAGAAGAGTAAATGGAAGATGAAAACTGGCAAGGTCTTGTGTTTGAAATCAGCAGGAAACAAAACAGTGACATAGCCTATGAATAGTATGATTAATTAATTATGACTAGCAATAAGTCCATAAATGCTTAGGACCATTAAATGTCTTTATTTCATTTGTGTAGCACAGTGTTTTTTTGGATTGCTGTTTATATCAGTGTAGGTGGATAAAATGCCATAAAAGTCTGACCTACATGGACAGTAACGTTTGAAAGGCCTTAAAGCATCTGGATCCAGGTTTAAGTTTGTAGTGGGAATCAACAGCTAAGCTATTAGCAAACAATCCAGTGTTTCAGTTTTGGTTCTCTAAACAAGCTAGCATGTAAATGCTATGGCTGTAGTCTGTGAAGCAGTAGACATACAAGATATTCAGCAGAAGATAGATGATGTTGAAGAATAAAATTTCCATAGAAAAGAGGCACTCCATGATTGTCCTCTTAGATGCTATTATTCATAGGCTGCAGGACAAATTTTAGCAACTTAGATCTGAGACTCCTTTCTTAATATGGCTTGTAGGGTGTTTTGGGCATTGTAGCTACAGCTAAAGCAAGCTGTAGAGTGATTTACTAAAAATCAAAAAAGTAGCAATTTGAATGTTCACAACTACTTTTATTTAAATCATCAAACACAAAATATGTGTAACCAAAAAGCCTTTTTGCAGTTTCACCTTTGTTATAAAAATATGCTGTCTGAAAAATAACTTTAGGACAAGGACCCTTCTCCCCTGCGTGTTGTTTCTGCTGTTACATGAAGGAGAAGGGTGTTGGTTTACAGTGGCGAGAAGCCCCAAAAGCAGAGAGGACAGGATGGGTGGGCAAGAGCACCATGCTCTTGAACTGTCCTCTTGCTATGTTCCAAAATCTCATAAACACACATTCCCAGTGTTCCAGATTTCTGGTGCAAGGAATGGACAGCACTTACTTCAGATCAAGAGAAATAATGTACATCAAGAAGAAAAAGAAGGGAATAGAGTTGTATGACTCAGACACTAGGGCTAATATAATTCAAAAGGAGGATCCCTGCAAGCTGGCAGGTGTTCAGTGGTGCTAATTATGCTGTAGAAGCAATAATAGTATAATTTCACACTTGCAAACCTATTTTTGTGATGATTACTGCATAGCTCCACTAATCTGAAATATATCTTGAACCAAAGTCATCCTGGTCTGTGTAGCGGTGCATACTCTGTCTGAAAAGATTATGATGTAGAGATTTGTATTTAACCTTTCTGCCTCCCCAGAGGTCTTTGATTTCTTAAGCTAAACCAAAAATACCCTGATCTGGTTTGCAAATACTTCTAATGAAAACCGCTAAAAAACAGGTTTGTCCAGCCCAGCATTAGACTTAACTGAGGCTTCTGTGTCAGCACGTTAGCTAGAACTCCCCAGATAAGAAGTGGAAAATAACAAAGAGCTCCAGAGGTGCTTGTGGCTATGCAGAGGAAGAAGTGGACCTCCACTGCAAGCAGCAGCCCATGGCCAAATGGGATTAAGAATAGACCCTTGGCCATGAGAGGTTTTGTTATGGTTCTGTTGTGGCTTAGCATGTTCAAATCTTGCTGTGCAATTACATCAGGGAAGGATGTTTTAATAAGAGAATTATGTTTATCACTTTAGGTCCCTCAAGATGAATGGACTGGATACACTCCACGAGGGAAAGATGATGAGATTCCCTGCCGACGAATGCGTAGTGGCAGTTACATCAAAGCCATGGGGGATGATGACAGTGGAGACTCAGACACAAGTCCAAAGCCATCTCCAAAGGTTGCTGCACGGAGAGAAAGCTATCTCAAGGCCACCCAGCCATCCCTCACAGAGCTCACCACCCTCAAGTAAGTCAGTGCTCTACTATGTCATATAGAGTTCTCCATTAAGACATACAGTTTCTGTTGCTATTTGTTTCTATTCTTTGCTTCTGGGTACCAGTTAAGGAAAGTATTTACATTAGAGTGTGTGGTCATGCTTATTTTTGGTTGGGATTTTTTTTTTTTTTCTAAACAAGAGTAAATTTAGGAATGTATTTCAATGTTATTCTGAAGAGAGACCCTACTACCTGTGCTTTGAATTTGTGAAGTATTTCAACCTTTCAGTGTTATGTGAGTATTCAGGTATGTACAATACAGCTGTTCTTTAAATATTTTGCTGAATTATAGTTCTGGCCTGCAAAAGCTTTGTATGATTGTGTATTTATTTATATTCAACATGTGAAATTAGACCTGAACTAGTCTTTGCAACTCAACAAAGAACATCTGACATTTTATTTAAAAGAACAGTGACTGTCTGAAAATAAGCAAACCCATTGTTTCCGCTCTTTACTTCACTCAGAATTGCCCTGTATTTTTTTGAGACATAGAACCAAAACTGGGGGGAGAAAGAGCAAATCATGTATGGAAGTCAAGAGCAATTATGGGTTTTGTTTGGTGTTTTGTTTTTTTTAAGTGTCAGTTTGGTTTTTTTTATTTGGGCCTTTTAAAAGAGCCACCTAAATTCTCATGAAAGTTACAGAAATGGATAAGTTTAGTTTTAGTGTTATATTCTAAATGATTCTAAAATGGAGAGGTCCCCTAGAGCAAAAGAATAAATTATATCCATAAAAGAAAGCAGTGTGAATTTAAATCAACAGTTGTTTCTGTCTGTCTTCTGCAAAATTCATAGCTATAATAGTGAATCATAGTTCACAGAACCAAAAATAACTTGATTTTAGTATAACTTGCCTAAGGCTGTAGTTTTAAAATGAAAAAAAAAAAAAGAAAAAGTGCTGTATCTCTCTTCTAGTATGTGTGATTAGTGACACAAAAGACTCCTTATGCATTATCCTCATTAATTTCCTCTCTTTCCTTCCTTCCTTGTCCTTCTCTACCCCATTTTTTCCCAGATAACTTATCTGAAAAATAAATTTTAGAGAGAAGCGCTTGATCCTTGTTAAGAATGTCATGCTCTTGGCATCAGTTAAGAATAGACCATCAGAAAAAAAAAAACAGACTTATTGCAGCTCCTCATAACAACCTGCTTGACTTTGTCTCGGGGGAAGCCACAAATTGTTTCTGTTCTGTCTTTCCATCAGTGTCCAAAGGAGAGAGCAGTCTCATTCTCTACAGGGATTTTCACAAGCTAGATAGTGCTTGCTCAAGGGATCCAATGATTCCTCTCATCATCAGCAGACTTTACCACATCCTTTCCTGAGCCAAAACTCTTCCTCTGAGATCAGTTATTACGTCCTCTGCAAGGTGAACAGGAATGTTATGTACAATCACAAACTCCATAAAGCCACGCTTTATGCATGGACACACTGTCAGGCACAGTGTTTATTCTTTCTGATACTTCAGAAACGTATGTTCCATAGTTCTGTAATGTATATGTGAAGTACAATCTATCACAGTGAGTTTATTTGCTCTTGGTCATTTCTGTTCTCTGTAAAAATAAGATTTTTAAAAGAATATCAAAGTATTATTGAAAATAAAAAGTCCTGCATGTCACTGGTCACCCACAGAGGATGTTAGATCAGAGGGCTTTGGCAGCAGAAGCTTTTTGAGTTTGGCTTTGAAGTCATTGTTATTCAGCAAAGTGCTTGTACAAATACTTCATTTTATATATATTTTTTAATTCCTTCCTATTTGGGAAAGCTGTTAGGGATCTGTTTGATTTTAAGCTGTGCTCTGTAAAATTCATGTACATTTTGAAGCTATGCAGACGTAGAATGTAATTCACAGGGTAGAAGGAAGGAGAAAATGATAAATGGTAGTAAAACACAAAAGAGGACAAAATATGAGATAACTTTTCTTTTTTAATGACTTTTCATCAAGAATTGGGATGAAGTAGAAGTATTTGTTTTAATCCATGATGATACTTTGTAGAAATATTTCTTCCTTGGAAGCCTTTCCACTTTCAGAGACAAATTGTATAGTACATAATTATGCATTGTTTTTATTCTTTTCTGCTGAACATCATCATTTGGGGATTTTTTGGTGAGAACTAGCCAAGTATTTGCTCTGGGAATTGAAGGTTTCTGTTAAGCTCGTTCTTTTTTGCAGGCTTCTTCATACTTCCTTAGTTGCATGAATTGACCTTGACCATGACATTGCTTGTTCATCCCAGGGCTACCTTGATTACTCTGAGAGTGAGCTGTGATAGGGTTTTGCTGGCATGTCAGCCAGAGTCTAAATTAGCACCCCTAACTCACTGAATATAGGTCATCAAGCAATTGTGTAATGTGTGATAACAAATTACTTCCTTGGCTTACTATTGACCTGAGTTCAGTTTGCACCTGAATAAGAGCTTCGTGGAAATGAGCCAACAGCCACTCTCGTCAGCAAACAGGCTTTTAGTGACACTAGTGGACTTCCTAGCTGTCCTTGTGGGACATTATTAACACCTTAAAGCTGAGTGGTATTTCACTCCTTTAATTATGCTTTTTTCTGTGAGTGAAGAACAAGGCACCTTTGAAAGTGGTGTTTCTTCAGTAGTAATTGTCAGGAATCTCCTGCACTTCTTTTTGCTATTCTTTCTGTTTTCTGTATACAGTCTCTAGTTGGCTTCACTTTCATCTTTGGCAGAGCAAACAACTTAAAAACAAGTTCCCCTTTGCTTTCACTGGTTTTGAAAGGATTTTTCATCTTACAGGACTTTTCCTCTCTGAGCACTTTAAGTCTAATATTGGTCTCACAACCCACACTGTTCCACCTACCTACCTACCTACTATTGCTCATGCGCCTACTTTTCTAAGAAAGGATTTTCATTATTGCCAATGTTTCTTTTTATATAAGGAATAATTTTTGAACAGCACAACTGTGTCATATCTCCTTTATGTAATGCAAATTTATTTTCCTGTTTTTGCTGAGGTATTTTTCTTGCTATACCTTAAAATCTTCCTCCTACAACATTCCTCCCATGCCATAGTTTCCATGTGGTTACAGCACATGTGTCAAATGCTGTGGCACCATTCTGAACAAAGCACATCTTGTTGTGATCTTGAAATGCACACCTCCGCTGCTGCACTCTCATTATTCTACCAGGAAGTAAGCAGCTTTTTCTCTCTGTCTTTGCTGGCAGTATTCTCTTGGTGTTTAATCTTTCACAGTCCAGTTTATCTAAACTGACCCAGATGAAAAAAAAAAGAAGTGGTGTTTTCTTGCCCATTCCTGAAAAGTGGCAAAAGTTTATCTTGCACTTATAAGCAGATGAAAAATAGGTTAGCTAACTTCAAAAGAAGGTGCAGGCAACAGATAACTGACATTTCTATTACAGCTCAGCTTGGTTCAGGACATATTCCTTCACTATCTATATGTTCCCTGGTTATGTTTAACCTGATTTTCATTGGGGAAAAAAGTATGCAATTACATTGCCTGTCTGCACACCAACCTGTCACCTCCACCTCCCAGTAACTTTTGAATTTGTTGGCCAGCTTTAACTAAGTTTGCTAGAGAGAATGAAGTTTAAAAGATATGAAATTCCAGCAAACATTATGAAGATCTCTCTGGATAAGGCAGAGAATGATCTGCAGCTGTCCCTTACAGTCTCTTGAAGTGGGTGAAGTAGCTGGTGAATCAGCACAAGATATTACTTGATGGCAGCATTTTCCCAGCCTGAAAGATGAGGAATGTGGAAAGGACTGAAGAAGTCTGTGGAGGACAAGAGCTCCAAGATGGATCCTATTACCATAGCTTTCCTGCTTCGTTCTATCCCTTTCCTCTTCTCACTGTTTAAAATACGGATTCAGATTATGGTTCCTAAGTCAATATTGCTTCCACTTTGGGGACTCAGCCACTTCAGTCTTCTGCAGTTCTATTTTTATTTTCCTAAAATACTACAGTACTGAAGTATAATATTCCATTTGTGGACATTTTACATGGTTTTTTGGATGTATGCAATTGCAGTATTGTTCCTTTGAACTCATATTTGTTTATAAAATATTTTTCAGAGTTTTCTCTCTGGTCACCAGTGTATTGACAGTTTTAATGATCTTGATACTTTGGAGATGCACTGGTGGAATTCATGTAAAAAAGAGAGAAGGGAGAACAGAAATTGGTGGCTTTTTCTTTAAAAATCTTTATTTTCAAGGTATTCTCATCATAGCTGCATGTATTCCTGTGATTTATTGCATAGGTGAGTAATACTTACAATAAAGCAATCAATTTGTAATATTTTATGTGCTAACGGAAATAGAATCATAGAACCATATAATTGTTAGGGTTGGAAAGGACCTTAAGATCATCAAGTTCCAACCCGCCTGCCATGGGCAGGGACACCTCACACTAAACCATGTCATCCAAGGCTACGTCCAACCTGGCCTTGAACACAGCCAGGGATGGAGCACTCACAACTTCCTTGGGCAACCCATTCCAGTGCCTCACC
>JBCJKH010047750.1:42605-55127 GCA_039877255.1 Loriculus beryllinus | reverse complement strand
TGAAAAATGCTGGGGAATTAAGAGTCCTTTCAGCTCCTGAGAAAAGGTCTGCCATTATATACCCCCTTATCTCATAATTTCTGACTCTGGAAAGGATTCTTTATGACGCTTCCACTCTATATTTTTGTATTTACATTTATGTGGCATACGTGTGTTTCTTTTTTTACCTTTCCCAGTCTCAGTTGGGACACTAAAGCTTGTCCACTCAGTACCTGCAGTTTTCATTTGTACTACATCCAAATCACACCTCAGCTGCTCCCAAAGATTTTTCTTTCAATTGTTATAATCCTCTTTTTCAGTACTGGCTAGGGGACCCTCAACCAGGACTTCCTGCAAGTGCTTGGCTTTGTCACATAGCAAACTCTTCAGTCCATTTTTCTCTACACTTCCCTAGTGTGATCTGGAAAGAACATAGCAAGGACATTTATTAATTTCAACACTTTCTCCTTCCTGCCTCTATGTTCTTACTGTATTTTAATGCATTTCATCTCTATATTTCCATTCTGCTCAATTTGCCTCCCTCTCTGTTAAGACCAGACATAAAAAGCCAAAAACTATGTCATGATTGTGTTGCTGTCTGAGTTTCAGGCAGTTAGACAATATTTATTGATGGGAGTACACATCCTGGGTTGTAATCCCACATCCACTGTTGTAGTCAGCTCAGAACAGGGTATTCCAGATGCAATCCATCAAAGAGAGAAGACAACAGAATAAACTCCTGGGCTGCTGATCTTGCAAATTTGTCTGTCTCACATGCTTACTACCTTGCAAACCTGGGTGATTTTTAATCTGCTGCCCAATATCCCACCAAATCCAAGGGGCCCTGTTAGTAACATTTAACAGAACATATACGAATGTTGTAAAACTTAAATGATGTTGAAGTGTGAATAATTTTTCTTTCTTAGCATGAGACTTTGGTCACTAACCAGTATATAGTTTTAGAGCATAGTTCTCCACTGTCCTGTGCCTTGCTTTGTTCTCTACACCAGTGCAGCATGAGAGGGGTTACAGCTTTAAGAAATGAGGATGTTGTGGCCACTTTACACAGTACTGTGCAATAGCAAGAGCCGGTGAAGAGCAACTGTGAATGAAACCTCTAGTCTGATAATCACAAGTCCAAATCAGAAACAGTTACTGTAATTGATATCATTACTTTAAATTGAGAGGTGTGTTGCTGTTTCCTACACAACTGATATTGCTCATGACTCCTTGAATTTAATCCTGAAATAAACCCAGTAATATACCACAAAAAAAGCACCAGCTTTGTCAGAAACCATCCTAGGAACTTTTAACTTGCTGCTGAAGCCTGTACTATTAGATGTTTATAAGGAAAGCTGATCCCTGGAGATTTGTAATTCCTCCCCCCTGCCATGTGTGATATTTCTGCCCACCATTTCAAATGCCTTCCTGACCTTTGCCTGGGAGGTCTTACAGACATTGCTGAACTCTCCAGATTTGTCAACTTCAACTGAAATGCCCTAGAGTATCATTTACCTTACACAATGTTACAGACATAAACTACACGCACCTTGAAGCAGCACTGAGAGGAAGCAAAAGTCATGTTCCCTTCTCCTTCACAAAACACCTCTGTTGCCACTGTCCCAGCAGCCTCATGTGGCAGAAGTGAGCATTAACCCAGAGAAAAGCTGTGCCACAACTTTGTTCTTTCTCCCACCTACCCAGCTTTCAACCTCCTGATGATGCGAGGAATAGTAATGGACAAAAGAAAGAGTTATGAGTTTTCTTCAAACTGTACATTGTCTTAACTTAGAATAGGGAACAGCTATGTTCTTGTTCTTGCCAGTTAAGCTATAACCCAGAATAGAACAGGTAGCCAAAACACATTGTTTAAAATCAGACCCTTTTCCGTCAAGAAGATTAATGTCTGATAGGAATTTGTTTCAACTAGTTTGTGTAAGACTTGAGGTTACCAGCTGGGGAAACTGTGCCAAGGGTGAAAAGTGCACCGTGAGGAAGACTGCGTACTTCATCTTGAAGACCCTTGGCCACATGAGGAAGACTACTTACTTTATCTTGAAGATTCCTGCCCATGACCATTGGAGGGCACGGTGCAAGGGCCAAAAGGGAGGAGACTTATGATAATGAGTACCTAAACTAATTATAATATCCCCACCAAACTCCCGGGAACCTAATGAATATGTATGATTGTGTATAATAAATATCCAGCTTGTTGAGTTAGGAGGAGCGACCCCCCTTGCACCCGGCGCCGCATAAACATGCCTGCTTTATAGCTCTTTGCGCGTTACGAAGTTCTGTTCAGTAAATCACTGCGTGCTCCGTGCCTTCTCTTGGTTTATCATCCCTTATGTTCCGTGTATGTTCATCAGCCTTCCACCGAAAAGCTTCTTCTGCTCTGTGTGTGTGTGTCTGTGCGTACCTAGGTGCAGTAAGTCTCTAAATATCTCATTAATGATCAAGCCCTAACAATGAGGAGTGCAGGCAGATGTATGGGATCTTGAGAACCTCCCATTCCGATGTTTAGTAACTTGTTGCCTCGTCCCCTGTTGCTACCAGGCGCTAAACCCCCTCACAGCCGTGGCCGCCACGGGGTAGAGCTGTTCTGGGTGACCCCTCGGTCAGCATGAGCAGCATGGAGCGGGGCTTTTCAGCCAGGCGGGCCCGCTCTGCCCGCGGAGCGGACCCTGCGGGCCGAAAGCGGCTCACTCGCAGCCGAGGAGGCGGCCGCACCCGGGGGACGAGACCCGGAGGGGATGGGGCGGTCGCGGCCTCTGTCTGCCGGTGGGGAAGGGCAGGAGCGCGGCGGGGCGGCGGAGTTGGCCGGGCGGGTAGGCCGCGCAACTGGGACCGCTAGGGGGCCCTGCCCGCACGGGGAACGGCGCCCGCCGCCCTGCTGCGCCCGGCGGCTGCGGGACAGCCGGGATCGGGACCTCGGGCCATGGCTTCGGGCTTGCTCCAGCGTGGGGGCTGCGGCTGCCCGCACACAGCCGAGCGAGCGCTTGGGCTGTTGGCTGCACCCTTCACAAAGCATCTGGTAGCTGAGGCAAAGCTGCTCTGCCCCTTGAGAGCGTTCCTCAGAACAGAGGCCAAATCCAGCCCTTGGTGAAAGCCTGGTGTGGCTTTTATCCTTCTCTCCGACACTTCTTTCATCTGTGCTGTGTTTCCTTATCTGCATGTTAGTCTGTAATGCGTCACTTCGCCTTTGGTTTTCCTTGTGCAGCTGAGAAAAGGTAGGAAAAGTTACCTTACCGTAGCCTTCCTCATCCCCCTGAAGGACCATTAAATCAGCTCTTTGGTCCAGTAGCACAAAATAAGCCAGGCTTTCTACTCTTACCTTCATTCACAATGTGAATTGTGGTGTGGGTAGGAACAGATCGTGCAGTGGGCTGAGTAGAAGGGGTGGTTCAGAGGAGCACTACTTGCTTTATTCTCTGTTGAATCTAGGCTGCTTAGTTTATTTTTTGTTTGGTGCATTGTTTGTTTGCAGGTTTGGAGCTGGGAGGGTGTTTCAGTTGTTTATTGTTCACCAGTCAAAGAAGAAAGAGAAGCGGTGGAGTAAACTGGTTGTGAAGTGCTCTAACGCTATGTTCAGTGAGCTGGAGGCACAGTTGAAGGCCAGGCAGCAGGGGCTGGAGAAGATTGGCATATACCAGGGTATTCAACAAGGAGAAACAGGAAACATGGTCATGGTTTGACTTTGTGTAACTTGTATTTGTGCAGCATAAAGCAAGCTGAGGATATATACCTGGCCATATCTAAAGTAAAGGAAAAGTCTCCATTCTGTGCTCTTCCTGAGCTCAAGGTAGCTTTTGAGAGAGCAGTGTTGAAATGTGGGTAAGATTTGAAAATATGTGCTTTGATACTACTGCAGTTTTCTCTGCTGTTTGTAGCCTTTAAATCTCAGTACCTGTAATTCACCAGTCTCACTGGCTATGCGTGCCTGGTCTGAACAGTATAGTTGCAGCAGTCTGGAAGAATGATCATGTGCACCGAGATGTAGTGTGCTGTACTGAGCCTCTGTATGATGGAGATGGCAAACCAACTTTCTCTCCCTCTCTCAACTCCTAGGAGGTGCCAGGCAGCTTCCAAATGAAGTGGTACTTACGTTAGTTGGATCTGAGCTGTGATGAGTTCAAGCAAGTTTATTTCAAGTCTGCCTGGCTCTGTATGGAGAAAACTGCCCAGTCTTTTTCTTTGCCTGTTCTCCCCCTTCTTTCCCATTTCTGATTGATATTTATGTATGTGAAAAAAATAGGTCCTGCTTACCTGTAGTAGATATATTTTGCTTGGGAAACTGTTTTGGGTTCAAAATGACTGCAGTTTACTTGCTGTCAAAGTAAATGTGGATGAAAAAAACACAACCTGAAAACCAGCTCAGAGCTGAGCTTTGTAATGACAGAGCATGCAAACCCTGTGCTGGCCCAACACTGAGCTGGTGAGGTAGTTCAACATTGTCTTGCTAGACATGCTGGAAGGGCTGAAAGAGCCCAGATCAGTTAGCTGCTGGACAGTAAGCTGCAGGGACTGATATTAAGGAACTGTTAGTATGTGGTTAAACTCCCCTTGATAGGGAAGGTGGGCCAGATATTGTATTGCTTTTTGTTTTGGTACTGGTTAGCACTAAGTTTGCTAAGTCTCCTTGAAGAGATCTCTTTTTGCATCTGGCTGGGGAGCAGTGCTGGTCTGGGTTGAGCTCACCTGGCCACGGGTCGGTTTAGGCTGTTTCCTGGCTAATTCCAGAATAATAGATGGATATGAAATAGATGGATGTTGGTTACTTTTGCTGTGGATAAAGAAACTTCTTGGCTCCTCCTGGTTAACCGTGTGTGTGTGTGTGTGGAACAACTATCTTTTGGTGTTTGCCAGACTAGAACCAACTGGGGTGCAAACTGCCTGATTTCTTATTTCATGGCTGTGGACTGTTTTATGCAGCTTTGTACTGTGAAAGATGGGAAACCAGGCTTAGCCAAAAGTGAGTTGCCTAGCAGACGCTTGCTGTCATACAAATTAGCCACAGCTTTTGCATCCTGGAGTGTTGCCAGCAGAGCTAGCTATCGCATTAAATGTCTACTACCAGTCATGATCTAAACTGAAAGCGAGAAGATTAATTGCTCTTCTAGCATTATCTTAGCAGTTAGCACTTTCTGTGGTGTTAAACATGTTTTTCTTTAAACCCAAACCGTAAAATACTGTTCTCAGTTTCAAACCAGTGAGTGTATGGGAAGAACAGGAAGAAAATGCAATTAAGTGTAAGAACTATCTTGCTTTAAAGTGGGAAGGGACGCTAATTGTTTTAGTGCTGCCCATCTGGTATGTAACAACAAATACCTTCAAAACTATAATTTCAGTAAATACATGCCTTAAAGAGTGGATACAATTTACTTGGGCTGCTAGTGGGTACAACACAATAGCTTTCAATAAGATTTTCTTTGACTTTACTCTGCCTCAACCAAGTACATTAATATGTAATTGTACTAATGTAGTTTGACTAAAGAAACACAGTACTTTTTCCTTGCCTAGAAATATTTCCCTCTGAAATTCTCCTGAGTTGCAAAGTTCTTAAGAAGTAACTCAATTGAGTAAGAAATAAACAATGTTGGAGTTTTGGAAACTCATACTTCAATAAGTTGATGAGGATATAAGGTTGTTTTCAGTAACTGATGTCTGTTGTAAGTGAAGAGTTTGACACCAGAAAGGCTAGTTTGACTTCAATTGGTAACCTTGATTGTTCATGCCAATGCTGCTGACTTCTGTTTGTTGTGTTCTCCGTAAAATTTCTTCTTAGCCAAGCTCTGTATCACCAAGGCTTTCATTTCTTCAATTACTAAATGACAGATAGAAACACTAGATCAAAGAAATGTTTATGGTTTATGTTCTAGAGGTTTAGCTTTCCTGGTTGAGGAGAAAAGTGAGAAATACGACCCAGGCTCCCCTTAGATAACTGAAAAATCCTAGAGAAAAACTCCAAACCCCAATCTGTTGAATTCATTTCAGAATTCTGCAGCGGAGGAGATAGCATCATCTTGCTGTAATTTTTAGCAGTCCTGCTATTGGTAGTACAGTCCCTGTAGTGCAGCAGAAGCACTTTTTGAAGAAGACTATGAGAGCCACTAGCAGATGCCATTTACTCTTTGCTTGTGTGTGGGAGTGTTTGTAAGTGCCTGCAGTGACCCCATGACTGCTAACCCATTAGTTCTCTGCCCGAGAACAGCTGCCCATGCACTGGTGCAGCTCTTGTTTCTACATGAGACATGGTGTTTGGTTTATCCTTAATCCTTACAGGGCTGCTACAAGAGTTTTCTCTCACTTTTCTTGCAGCATTTACTCTTTGGTCTGTAGAGTTCAGAAAAGCCTGTTTCTTTTCTGCAAGGGAATCTGAAATGTAAAGGCCAAACAGTAATGGGTACATGCCTGGAAATAATGTGCTGAGTTTGTAACTGCTGGAGAAAATAATTTGGCACATAGTTATTTCTGTGTACCTCCCCAGCACCAAGACAATTAGGCACCAGCTGAAGACAGTGACTGCCAAATCCACATTTGGATGATGTGGGTGTTTCTGGGTGGTGCAGTCATGCGTTAACAAGTGTGACTGCATCACTAAAACAAAAGTATATTTGTATCCCCAAGACCTTTGTAGGGATATACCATCCTCAAGAGGAAAGGAAACTGATAAAGCATCTGGTGGGGAGGAAAGTTAAAGAAATTAGTGCAGGATAATGAGGTGTATTTAACTGCTTGCTGTTAGCAAAATCCATCCACCTGAACTGGATATAATGTTCACAGCTGCTTCAGGAATTATTCTCTGTGAAAGCTGAAGTGGGAGCAGGTCAGCTGCTCCAAAGCCAGCTCTCTGGGTTTTAGAAGGAATCTAAATTGATGGGTGGATGGGTGGGCAGCAACCAGCAACAGGGAGAACAGCTGAAGTAGGAGAAGGGATAGAGATCTAGGGAGCTTTTTGCAAACCCCAGAGCAACTGTAAGCCCCTTCCCTGCAATGCATACACAAAGTCTTCTGAGAGAGAGAGAAAAAGGGCCATAGTTTGGTTTCTTTCCATTTGCTGAGTTATGGCACAGAGCTACTTGCAAAAAATCATAGTTCCAGGGCATAAAATCTTGCTTTCTCTCGCTCCCTGAATCCAGTGCTAAGCTTCAGTGGATACCTGTGTGCTTAATGGAGAGGGCAAAGCAGAATCCCAAGGAAATCTTAACCTTTATGCATTTTGAAAGAGGAGCTTACTTTTTCTCTTAACGCATCACATACATGGCTAAATACTAGAGAGTAAATGATCCTGTATGGGGTTGTGTTGTAGTGTTTGGCACAGTGGAGTCTGCTAGAGAACAAGTGATGAGTTGCAGTCAGACGCAAAGAAATGATGGTCCACAAGCCACAAGTGCTTTTAATGGATTAACTACCTGCTCATTTTGCTTAGACTTCTTGTGGTTGCACCTTCCACCACTGGGGTGTTGGAGGGTGAGCAGATACAGCTCAGCGCAAATGATATAAAAGAAACCACCCTGCATCTTGAGAAATGTTTAGCAGCTCAATTAGATTAAGAGTATAATACTGTTAACAGTGCATAAATGACAGCTGTTTTCTGTTTATCTACATATCATTCCATTCTTGGACCTTTATCCATTATTATTTAAATAGGAGTATTTTAAGTATCATTTCTCCTCAAAAGCAAACCCTGTTTTTACTTCCGATTTGAATTTACATGACATTGTCAGACTTCTTACATGTAAGAGGATCAACAATGTACTCTACCCTTCTGCAATCATAAACGGAGTAGCAGGGGAGAGGAAGTCCTGCCCCTAGATATCCAGTGTTATGACTGAGTACTCAGGAAACATGAGAAACAGGTCTTCAATCTATTGATGTTTCAGTGGGATTCTCTTTGCTGCTTTCTGCTACTCTGCTAATCCTTTTAGAAAGCTGAATTCCATAGCTCTTCCTGGAGACAGCAGAACACAGCTGATGTTTAAAGCAGTTTTTTCTTTCAGCATAATGCAGCCATTGCCAAGGTCACTGCGCTGCAGAGGCTGTGCTCTGACTGCAGTGGTAGGAAAATGGGCTAGCTTACACTGAGCATCCACTAAATTCCATCCTGTCACATCCTAGTATGTTCGAAATTTAGCTATGCTAGTACTGTGCTAGAGCTGAACGGCATGACAAGTGAGCTTTCCATTAGATTCCTGGCTGGGTTAAAATCAACAATAAAGCAAATGCACTGTTTCTACTACTTGTGAATAGCATCTCATTTAGACCTTGATATGAAAGCAGGATACAGTAAGTTGCAAGTGACAGAAACAAATTAGTTCAATATTTCAGGTTTCAAACCTTGTCATCTTGCAAGAAACACCTCTGACAGCTGTTGTGTCAGCTGGTAGCTAGTGGGCAAAATATGAAGATTATTTAACTGCAGAGTTTGTAATACAGGGAAGGGGGAGGGGAAGAGAGAAATGAGAATGATGGTTTCTTTCTGGGTTTTCTTGTCTAGCGCAAACTACTGAAAGTCTCTTAGAAGAACAACTGCGAAGACCAGTGGGTGGTACCTTTCCAAAACTAAAGTGTGCATAGTGGTCTTCTGTCTCAACTTCTTTGAGATGTCCTTAAGCTGCTGGCGCAGGTGCCAAATCAGTGGTTTTACAGGAGACTGCTACTCCTTACAGTGCGGTTTGTAGTTCCTGTAAGGAGCTTCAAGTCCCTATTTCTGCTAGAAAGCACTGAATAGCTAGCAATAAATTCAGAGCCAGAGTCTTGCTGACACAGCCTAGATCTGTTTGTCCTGAAAGGTGCAAAATCTGTCCTTGGGTTCTGGTGTGACTTTTAGCAGCTCACCTGCACTTAGGGGTAAATGCCCACTTCCCTGTTAGTACCCTTAGCTGGTGGTAAACGTGCTCCGCTGGTTTTGAGGTGAGGGCTGTTCTTGCACTCAAAAGCACTGTGGCTTGGCATTTAGGGCATGTAAATCAAAGCTGGCCACAGTGCCATTTTTGAGGCCTTAGAAGGCAGCCCACAAAGAGGTTTGTTCATTGTGGTTACCTTTGACTGAACCAAACTGGTCAGGGCTGGCTGGAGTGCCTGCAAGGTCCTTTTAGCTTTGCTGGGACTGGGGACATGAACTAGATGCTCTGGGGAAAGGAGGTGCCAGCCAGTGAGCATCCTACAGGATCCCCTGCCTAGGTGGGCACTGCATACTGAAGTCACTTCCCCTGCCCTTACTGCAGAAGCTGCTGCACAACCTTTTCCAGGGACACATGCTGCCAGCACCATGGTCGGTATCTGCTTTCTCACAGGCTTGGAAAGAGGGTGCACAGCCCTACTGCTTGAGGCAGCTGAGTAAAGAACTGGGGGACACCAGGCTTCTGGGCCAGTGGAGGGCTGGGAGCTGTTAGCCTAAGCTCTTCGTTAGGTGGCACTCAACCAAACCTCACTAAGCCACCCAGTGCCAGCAATGCTGTAGGGCTTCCTGCACAAACTATGTGGTTGGGTTTGGTGCTGAAAGTCACAGGAGCCGTGCCTCATAAGGTGTGTGAGGTAAGGGTGAGGACATGAAGACACGAGTCTCATGCTTCTTTCTCACATCTCCATTAGGAGGAGCAGGTGCTCTTTGTGAGCTTACCCTCCCTACACCCTACCGCACTGGTTTTTCAGAACGCCAGGCACTGTGTGTACCCAGCTCACTGGAGGTACCCCAACTGTTTGGCGGTTTCCCTTGGGGCTGTGCCCACATCTCTTGTGGGTGCACAGTGGCAGAGGGCTCGTAACACTGGCTTGCTATGAAACTGGTAACCCATGAAAGCACCTCACCTGCTGCTGGGGTGCTGTGAGGGCAAAACGCAGGCAAGTCCTTCATCTGAGGGAGAAAGCAGAGCTGCAGCTGCACTCAGCTAATCAACACAGGATGATGCTAGATATGTTTAAGTTACTACTCTTCCCTGGGAAAGGGTTTGCTCTGTGCTGCAGGCCTGTGCCAAACTCATAAAATCATGTCTTAATTCCAGGGTGTATTTTCTGTCTTATTTGTGATTAGGGTGTGTTTTCTTTTTTAAATTTTGTTACTTTGTCTACTTCACATGTATATTTTCTTCATATTTAAGGTAATACCTTAGGCTTCAAGCTAGGCAGCTGTGCAAATCCCAACTGAATTAGAGCCACAGTATGCTACCTCTTTTTCCAGAGCAAAACTGATTGCAGATGATCCACCTCTTTAAAACTTGGGCAATTTATGCTCCCAGTGCTACTGATACAAAAAAGTCATCATGTAAATGAAGAGTCTCGGTGCTTTTCCTTAAATACAACAAATGTCATCTCAGTTATATAAACTTATACAGGTTAAAAACCCAATGAGTATGCCTTATATGAACAAAAGCTCTTAAAGATATTGCCTACACCGCACAAGCTTCTGGAAAGCTTTCTTGAAATCTTCATTAAAGATTGTGTAGATTAGAGGGTTAATAAGGGAATTTACGTATCCCAGCCATGCTAGGAAATTAGACATGTCTTCCGAGATGTGACATCTTTCACAGGTATTAACAACTACTTCTTTTACAAAGAAAGGGAGCCAGCAGATCACAAATGCCCCCAAGATCAGACCCAGCGTAGTTGCTGCCTTTCGCTCTCTTGTGCTAGAGATTCTTTGTTTTTTCCAGGACTTCTCATGCTTAGATTCAGACCTGGGGCTTCGTATGGTGATATTGATTTTATCACAGTTCACCACGGGATCTGATGTTTTCTCTGCTGTGCTGGGCATTGAGACCGATTTGGTGCTTCTTTCACCTGCGTCCAAGAGCACTTGTCCATTTACCTCCTCCCTTACGATACGGCTGACGCTTCTTCTGTGAAATGTCTTTGCTGCCTTGTATATCTTGTAATAAAGGATCAAAATCAAGGCCAGTGGGATATAGAAGGCTCCAAATGTAGAGTAAATGGTGGAAACAATGTGGTCGTGTTTGATGATGCATTCGTCATCCCTGCTGGTTGTCTGGTGCCGCCAAAACAAAGGTGGCATGGAGATAAAAATGGATATGATCCATACCACTGCGATCATGATGCCAGCGTGCTTAGGTGTCCTTTTCCGTGCATATTCCACAGCATCTGTGATCGCTCTGTACCGGTCCAAAGCAATGGCAGAGAGATGCAAGATGGAACATGTACAGCATGTTATGTCCACGCTCAGCCAGATGTCACACACCACTTGCCCCATGATCCAGGTCTCCTTTACAATGTAGACAATACTGAAGGGCATTACTAGGACTGCCACGAGGAAATCAGTCACTGCAAGTGAGCAGATTAGATAGTTGGCTGGGTGGTGAAGCTTTCTTGTTACAATTATTGCAGTCATCACAAGAGAATTGATGGCTGTTGTCATTAGTGCAAGCACAGATAGGGTAATGGAAATGAGAATCTTGGATGTCGCCCATTTAAATAGTTCTTCTGATGTACCATTTTGTTCAGTTGAGTTTATTAAATCCATGTTCTTTTTTAAAGGTGATCTTTATCAGTAGCAGTTACCTGTTGGAAAAGTAAAAACATTCAGAAAGTACATCAGAGAATCACAGAATCATAGAGTAATTAGGGTTGCAAAGGACCTTAAGATCATCCAGTTCCAACCCCCCTGCCATGGGCAAGGTCACCTCACATCCTTAGTCTCCATTTTGAATCTCTTGATTTTTGTCATCTTAAAAGACTATGGACCCTAAACTTACAAGACTTGTCACTTGAAATTATTTTGGATCCAGACAGATTTTCCTGGCTAGCACTACGTGGGGTGCTCTGCCTCCAGAATAGGGGTCTCTTTTTTCTCCTTGGTCATGCTGTGAGGAAGAGCATGTTTGCATGCCAGGGGAGAGGAGCATCCTGTATTGCCTGAGATTGCACTGCCCTGTGGGGTGCTGCATATTGCTGCACATGGAACCAGACTTGTTCCTCAAGCAGGGCAGCATTGTAGTGCAGCCCCTGGGGTGCAGAGCCAGTCGTCCCCTCCTGCTAAATACTTGCTCTGAATGGTTTGCAGTCACGTTTTGAAACTGGGTAAAATCACCCTGAAGTAAGTACTAATACTGCGTTTAGGCACTCTACTCCACTAAGCAATGTAATGGCTGTTGAAAACTTTGATCCACAGGAAGCAGGCATAATGCTTTTTTTCTCCCTATAAACTCTCCCCATCAGTATACGAGTCCCCCCTTGTGTATAAGTAAGCATGGGCTTTCTAAATAGAGATATAGTTTTCAAGAGAAAACAGAATCTTGAAACATTGCAGTACAAACAGGAAAAGAAACAATTCCATACGGAAAGGTTTATTTTAGGCAGCTCTAAAATGAAACAACTGGATATATTTTAAAGCTTCAAAAGGTTGACTTATTGTCTAATCGAAATATTATGCATAGAACCACAGAATCATAGACTGGTTTGGGTTGGAAAGGACCTTAGACATCACCAAGCACCAACCATCCTGCACAGGCAGAGGGACACCCCCCACCAGACCAGGTTGCTCCAAGCCCCTGTGTCCAACCTGGCCTTGAACACTGCCAGGGATGGGGC
>JBCJKH010047750.1:0-25626 GCA_039877255.1 Loriculus beryllinus | reverse complement strand
ACTGCAGCTCTAGGGAGAGACCCTGTGAAAGGTACAAGGAGGGGAAGGGCAAGTGCGAGTGCAAGCTCCTCCAGTTTGCCTGGGTGTCAAAGGGACCTGGGCCCTGCCATCACCTCAGAGGAGGATGTACCATGAGGGAATGGCGCAACAGGCCCTTGTCCTGTCTGAAATGATGGCAAATTGCAGACCCCCATAAAGCAGTGAGTGCGGTCTGCAGAGGGTGGCCTTTATAAGGTCTTTAATGTCTTTCTTGAAATAGCTATGCAAAAGCTTAGCATGGAAAAAAATTAACTTTGAGGTCTGAACAGCCATGTAGAAGGCTGGGAAATCATACCAAGTGGATAGGGGACACTTGCACAGGACAGTCCTGTATTGGAGATGTCAGATAAAGTCTCAACCTGGGAACCTGCCCAGGGGTTTTCATTTTATAAACAGTAATTAAAATGTCCTCAGGTCAGGCTGGCTTAAATTGCTGTAGGTCGGCTGACTTTGCAGTAGGCTTGAAACCACACTCTGTGGTACTGTGTTAAGCTGTAAAGATTGCAGCTATTAACCTCCTCCATAGGTAAACAGGGGCAGAGTTCATATAGTGAAGAGGCAGAGAGATATAAGTCACTGTTGAGACTGGTGTCGTTTGAGCAAGCTGGCACATGCGCTTGGCTCTATGCTGTGGTGAGGAAGGCAGCAGGTGAGCTGGAGCAGCGGCTGCCAGGCTCAGGCCAGCAGCTGGTCTAGAAATGCCTTGTGCATGATCAGGGCTGGGATCTCACCACCACGTTTTGGCACAGAACAACGTTCTCTGTGGTCAGCTGGCACCACAGCTTGCTGAGTCATTCCTGGAAACATTTGGCCTTGAGTATGTTTTTAGGTTTGCAACAGAATATGTTCACACACAGAAGCAAGGATTTATCTTCCCTAGGAAGCTTCCTGGGTCTGTCAGGTCTCCTGTTGTAGATTTTGTGATTACTAAGTAAGGTCTTAAGCTCTCTAACACTTTGTGAACTCATTTTCTTTTCTGATAGCAAAATAACAGACTGTCACACACAGCTTTTTTCCTTTGCATAATTCTGATGTAGTTGTGACACTTGACATACAGCACAGATGACTGTGAACAGCTTCTTAAAATTTTAACAGATGATTCAGAATTGGTTATGAAAACCAACCTTATTGCTGCCTGCTGAGTTCCTGAGGCAACAACTGTGTAACAAGATTATCCAGCTTCAGTTGATCCCCAAAACTTCATTGATGAAGCATCTAAAGTTTCTGAAATGATAAGCCTAGGAAACTATTTCCAAACAAAATCTCAGATTTAGTTGCTGATGCTGATCCCCCTTGGAATCCCCCCCCCCCCTTGAGAACATGCTGATGCTGGCTTTCTAAGATCTTTTAAAACCACTTGTTACGATTAAAGCCTTCAGCCCTGTAAGGAAGCTTAGGTACTACTCTATCTTAGGGATGCTTGTAGGTAGTACTTCAGCTCTTTGTTTCCCAAGAAAGAAAAGAAAAAAAGTATAGTTTCAGAAAAGGGTTGAGTAAAGCTATCTTTTAGATATAGATTATAATAGTAACATAAAGAAGCAATAATTCCAGCAGCTGTTTTCTCCTTAAATTGTATGCTGAAAAAATTACAATTGTCTTTCTTGTACAAGCACATTTCTTTGTAATCTCTGTGTATACTTGCAATCGATTTCAAAATATTTCCCAAGGATGTTTAAAGTACTTGCACCTAATAACATGTAATATTAATTTAATGTTGAAGAGAAGCATTAAACTGACTGTTTCTAATTGCTCAAGAAGGCACATCGGTACTCTGAACTGCTTTATGAGAGTTCAGAAACCTCCAGTGGATTCTCAGCAACTGTAGGCTGTCTACAGTCCCTGTAGTTTCTGAGAGCTAAAGATTATAAGATGTGCTTTCACATAATAACATGGTAAAGAGCAGAGGTAAAGGACAGAGGCAAATGGTTAATGTACTGTTCTTCAGAGACTGGAAGAAGCCTAGAAAAATCAAAGGCAAGCCTTTGATGATCTGACTTGTTTGTTATGTATGGGAGCAGCACTGTGCTTAGCACCGTTGGAAATGCTGAATCCCTTTCCCTGGATTGCTTCAGCCCAGCTCTCACGTTGGCAATTTAGAGGACTTAACTATGGACTTCAGCATAAAAAACTATTTTTCTACCAGGAGACTGGAAAAGACCAAATTAAGACTTTAAAGATCTCTGCTAAAATGCTGTTTCAGTTTTACCTTTTGAAGCTGCTGAAATGTATGAAAAAAGACTTTTAACATTTTAACAGTAATATATGGTTGACAAGTAATAAGAATTTTAGTATAGGGTGTCTATCCTGTAGAGAGGGATATAAAATAAAATGCATTGTATTTTTGCCCATAATTTCTATATTTTTATTTTAAGAAATCATTATTGAAAACTAAGTTTCCTTAGCGTTCAAAATAAGCCTTTGCTCCTTGAAGATGAGGAATATTATGTTAACCCTTCTGGAAAATAGCAACGAAGAGGTTCAGGCAATTCACCACATCTGTATAGTCCTTTGTTTCTTTTTCTAACTTTAGGATTCCCAGTCTTTATCCACAAAATAATGACATTACATTCTTGGATTCTTCTACCTCTTTGTTTCTTGATATGCAATCTTTAGAATCTAGTTAGGTCATATATATCAAATATTCCCCCTCATAGTCCTGTTTTATAGGCTTTCTTAAAACGATGGAGACCTAGCTCCAGGTAGTTATATACACATACATAAAAAGGGTGCTTTCTCTAATCAGTGGACCTGAGTATCTGCAGCTCTAAGTAGAACCAGCAGGCCTGAGGAGAAATAGCCAAATTACTAGCTGATGGCACTAATTTTGTATGGCCTGTCCAGATATATCACAGCATCTTTGTAATACATAATATGTAGTGTAGTAAATCCTCAAAAAAGACCACCAGACTCAACCCATTGCGGAGTGTAAGGACTGTCTAAGTACTTAAGTCCTGTGGTATGTGGGCTTCCTCTCCAATGCTGGAAAATTAACGTCCTGATGATTGTGTGGTGGGTTCTTTGGAGCATGTAAGCAGGTAAGGGAGCCGATGTCCTGTCTGATGTGCCTGGGAGCTACAGTAACTTTATGCACATTTATTTATACAACTAGAGCATGCAGGCAGCACAAAAGCATACTCAGTAAATCTAAAAGGCCACAGAAGTAAACTTCTGCCTGCCCAGCACTTGATAGTTGTGACACGATGATTGGCAGGGGATGCTCTGGATGTAGGCACACTGCATGTATGCATGTTTGTGTTAGGGAGGTCTACAACCTTTGTGAGTGCCCCTGCTCCCTCTCGTGGGAAAACTCTGCTGGGGTGTGCTTGTGAGCGTGGGATCCCTGTTGAGTCTGGTGTCAGAACACAGGAGGCTTCAGCACTGTCTTCGTGCTGCTGTGTGCAGTGCAAGGGGACCTGTTCCTCTGCACCTCCAAGCTACAGCTCCTGCTTAGCAGTGGGACTTGCTATGTTAGGAAAAGTTGTTGGAACAAATAAAATGAATGGGGTTGGCAACATCTGAAGAAATCAAATATACTGCCTTTACATAGAAGCTCCGTCTGGTTTTAGGTGTTTTATTCTGGGTTTTAGGATTGAGAAGTTCCAACCATTAGCTGCAGTTCCCAGTTTTGCTGTTGCTTGACCTCTACTGCAACGTTTATTATCCTTTCTGATAATTCAAATGAATTGCTTTAGACCCAGGCAAGCAATCACAATATATTCCTTCTGCAAATGATTTATTCCAGTTGCTTTGTTCTCTCTGTTTCTGATAATGGATTTTTTTTTCATTAGGAGGCATTAGGAGCTAAGTTAGGCCATGCAGCTCACTTTGTCCTAAAATCTTAGAATCTGTTGTGTTGGAAATAAGATTTTATTAAGATTTCAACCTTTTTTTTTTTTTTTCTTTTTTCTTTTTCTTATTTCAGTATGGCCTAGTTTGACCACAGTATTAACTGTCAGTATCCTCAATTCACTAGAAAGGATGAAGCACTGCATAGAAGAAAACCTCACAAACATAATTTATTAATCAATTAAAGCCAAATTTTAATTAAAAACCCCTATAACAAACAGTATAGGAGTTTTCAGAAAGCATGAGATCTGAGGTTGTGCTGTAGGAGGGAAAGATGCTCAAATGTACTGAAGCCCTTGCTTCCCTATTATTTTCAGCTAGCAGTGGGAAAAATGCTGCAGACCTTTTGAATGCCATGAACATTGTTCGTTTATCTCAGCTGGAGATGAGCTATAATGTGAAAAGTGGGTGCAGAGGAACACTGAAGAAAGAAACAAAATGAAACAGAACCAACCCTGACCAAATCAAAACAACAAAAAAGCTGCAACAACCAAAACCCACAACAAACCAACCCACAAAATAAAACTTATCTACTTCTAATAGTCATCGAAAATGGTACAGGATCATTTTATTACGATGAAAAGCGTTGCTGTAAGATGTGTTCCAGCTGTGTTTGATGGGATCAGTAGGTTTGTGCTCCTTATTACGTTGAAATGGGTAAAGATTTTAATTTAGATAAATAGGTACCTGACATGGTCTGCTGTTTTTCTGAGTTTTTTTATATAGCTGCTGCTTTTATGTTGACTTCTGACTTGTGTGATGATTAACAGATAATTACTTTTCCTGTAGCGAGCAGTGTTGAAGCTGGATGACAAGAAGGAAGTATGTTCCTTGTGCAGATGTTGCTTCTGCAGCAGCATCCAGCAAGAATGGTGGAGCTGGTGTTCATGTGGGTAATATGTGGAAAAAGCAGCTGGTTTTGCCCAACACAGTGAACTCTGCTACCCTTTTTGCTGGTTTGCATCTGCCAACTTTAGAGAACTGTGGCAAACTGCCAGTTCGGACTTAAGAAATAGATGAATTTGTTTAAATGCTAGAGATCATTATTCAGTAAGAAGTAGTTGATATCTGTGCCAGAACTGTTTTGGGAAGGTCCCTGTTGGATGTTGGAGCAGGGCAATATGTACTGAGGAAGTGTGCTGGCACCTTCATGTCTCCCTGAACTGATTTCTCTCTTCTGAATTAGGGCATCTCTGCCAACTTGGCATTCATGCTGCACACCCAGGATCACACATGCCTCTCAGTGTCCAGCAGCTGATGCCGAGCAGGGTGCCAAGACTCTGCTCTTTTGTGACTGCAAAGGTACTAGGGCATCATGGATGGATGAATGAACGACTTAAGTGTCTATATGTAAAGTGGATATTGCAGTACTTGCGCTTCATAAATATATTGAAAACTATCAGCTGTGTGGAAAGTCTTGAAATTGAAACATTGAAGTAAGGAATAAAATGCACTTAGGCTAGCAAGTGTATAGTTCAAATGATCTGTTACAGCTTTCAGTTGTTCTTCCTTTGGTCTGACTGTGGGCTAGTTTAATCAGAGGTTGCTCAGATGCCCTGGTGTGGCATGCCACTAATGATCCCCAGAAAGTTGTGCAGCAGAACAACTCTGACTAACAGTGCTCAGTATTTACAGATGTTAGCACGGTCGAATGCTTGCATATTGCTTGAGGTAACCTTGTAAAGATAGGTGATTATTACAAGTTTCTGCGGTGAATAGCTGAAGCCTCAGGGGACTGCCATTAGCAGTGCTGTATTCAGGAAAGCAGCAGATTCTTCTTTCTTTTTTATTCTCTCATCTCCTCATTGTAGGGTAATGCAATGCAACAAAAAGGGGTTTTGTTCATCAGACATATCAGCCGTTTTGAACACAGGGTGATTATTTCTCAGTCCTTTCTTCCCCAGAGATTTCCTTCCAGCTAGAAAAATAGATGCACTCCAGCTGGGGCTCCGTGCCCTGTGCCACTGACAGTACTACACACATTTTTCTGTGTCTGGCTGAACACTTGCCAGACCAAGACTTAAGGTCTGTTAGCCTCAATGGGCTTTAAGGAAAAAACTGTTTGATTGCGTCTTAATAATGCTGTTTTTTTCTTTTTATCCATCCTAATGTAATTAAAAATCTTTTGCTGCCATGATGGTTGTTACAGTATACCCAGAAGGAGGCTGTTGACTGGTCTTCAAAATACAAGAATCTGGTGTCTTGGTGGCTCTTCTTTTGCTTGCATGTAAGCATAGAAAAGAGGTACTTATGACCTTTTATTCAGTTGGTGTGAGTGTGCTTTCTTGAGTTTTTGTGGGGGTAAGAAGTCTGTCTCAGAAGGAAGCTCAAATTCCTTCTTGATGGTGTTCTGCTAAGAAAAGTCTGCAATATAATTGTTGAGAAGAGACATATGTTTAGGAATCTGGTAGCAGGAGGCTTTTAATTTGTTTGATTCCATGGCATGGCAAAGTTATTTTCCAGTTCAAAGTACTTCTTTTTTGACTGTGATTGTTTGTGCTACTTTAATCTTATGAGAATAATAGTAACAACAGTAATCTCTTCAGACTTTTTCAGCTGCGTGTGTTGGCTGCACTGCAGGTTGATAATAAAAATGGTGTTATAAATTGCAATGACTTGTGTATGGGAATAGGTCTCTTTAATATTCTCAGTTTGCCACAGATGATAATTACTGCACTTGCACTTTAAAACAGTTCTGTAAAACCAGCAAAATGTGTGTCACGGGAAAAGCAATTGCCTTTGAAAAGTTTTCATAAGCTGTACTATTAAGTATTTATATGTGTGGTCTCAGAGCAGGTAGACTGAAAAATAACTGCCTGGGAGAATGTCACAAATGTTGCTTGGGACCCTTGGGAGAAGCAATATTTGGATCATTTATCTACCAATGAAAGAGACTGATGAACATGGGAACTTTCTTCTGACTATAGTAGAAATGTTGGTCTGTTCAATTCTTGCTATTTCAAGCCTTGCTTTTCATTTAAGAGTCTACTGCCCATTAAGACCATTTGACCACAACATTAAAGGCACATTCAAATCATATAACCTGTTCAATCAGGATTTTTTATTCCTTTATGTATGCTATAGGTGCTAGAGAATTAATGATTCAGTAGGTAGAGGGTGAGGAATCCAAATACCTCTTTCTGGACCTAGTTTGTTGTGGTTAAAATTATGTCTTGCCAAGCATAAAGAAGCCTCTAGTGCTTACTGCTATAGTCATATATAGGAGAGTTGTTTGAAAAGACAACCAAAATTGTCTGTGTTTCTTAGCTTTAGCCAAAAGACATAGAATCAACTGTCTGCTTTTCCTAAAGCTCTGTTTATGACCAGAGAAAATCTCATAAGGATCTCCTGTTCTTCATGAAACAGGATGAGGAACCTCAAGGTACCAATTTCTTTCTTTCTTGAGAAAGCCTTTCAACATCTAGTTGACTTCCTGTATATTTTTAAGGAACATTTCACTGTGGTTAAATACTTAAAGCAATTGAGTGTCAACTTTAGGAAAGAAGTTATATTTAAGTATAAGTTATAGTGATTTAAAAGAATTAAGTATCATTTAATAGTATTTCCCTCATCGGCTATATTGCAAACACTATGTCAAGGACTGTATTTATCTGTTCAATTGTATACTCAATACCTAGGCTTAATGGTGCTCCTATTCCTCTAGGCAATACTACAATTTTCCTACCTGTACATATGAAGCTAATGAAATTAACTTCTATAAAAGATATGTAGCTCTTCTTTCAGTACATAGAATTATGATAGTAATAATAAATGAAATGGAAAAATCACTTAGCTTTAGTTATCCAGATTTTATGTGCTTGCACATCTGGATTGACAACAGAACAGGTCACTTTCATTGATTGGGCTTGGTTTTTATTTTTGTTTTTTAATTTATCCTTTTAGAAGTTTGATAATATTAACAACAGAGTGACTGTGATCAGGGAGAAAAGTTGAATATTTCCTGCCCTTCCATGTCCTTCCTTGTGTACCTTGAAACACAGAAACTAGTGAAGTTAAAGACAAGTTTTTGGCTCTTCATTTAGCTGCAAAGCAACGTGAAACAAGGTCACTTGGTGTTCAGGAGAGGTAGACTAAGTACTTTCCTTTTGCTCTAGTGGCTAAAGTGTCTTGAGGACAAGTTGAGCTCAGTCCTCTGTTTCGTTCAGCTTTTAGGACATCTTTCTGTGCAATTTGACTAAATGCTCCCATTTGGCTGTCTTTCCCCATCCATACCAGTTGGCAGTAGTGAGTTGGTTACATTTTCCCTGCCAATCTGGATGGTCTGCAAGTAGTCAGAGCAGTGAGCACTGTCCATTAGTTCTGCAGCAGAGAATCCAGCAGCAAATAATTTCTGATGCATCTCCTGGGTAAGAGATTTGCTTTTTGGGTCCAGTGCTTCTGATCCATAAGGAAGAAAACCAGCTTAAGTGAATTGAAAAGTTACAGATTGCTTTGTTAGCTCTTGCTTGAACTTTTCAAGGACTACTTTTGATGGAGAAATTACATTGCAGGCCTTATGAGTGTAACAGGGAATACTGAAAACACTGGGTGATTTATTAAGGCTACAGAACTATATATAATGGTGTAAATACAATAGGCATTTAGGATGCTGAAAAGCCCTTGGACACAAGAAGCTTACCACTGAGAATGACTTAATGGTTTTAGTGGTCCTTTGCATTTATAGTGTTGGGTTATTTTTAAATCTTGAAGCAATTATGTTTTCACATAGGTGTGGAACTGTAGATGGGTGTTTGAAGGTGCAAGCTAGGGTTAGGGTACAAGCACTTTGCTTTCCAGCTATCTGTTCATGCAGTTAGAAAATGCGTGCTCTCCTAAAGCACCAGTACTTAGGAGCCTTGATGAATGTGCAGGGTGAGTTGAAGTCAAATGCTGAACCTGTTAATTGATCCATTACTATCACCCTGCCAAAATATGTCTCCTCCAAGGAAATGCCATCTATGTTTAAGTGCCTTAAACTTTCCAAGAACATGGATTCAGACGTGACAAATCAAAATGTTCATCATGCCTTGTATAAGGCAGCAGTGATTTTCTGAGTTGCTAGTTCAACAAGAGAACAGAATGTAAAGAACTTAAAGACTGTAAACTTCTGTAAACAGCAGCTGTAAGCTTCTCTTCAAGTAAAGCCAGTAAAAACATTCTTTGACTAGGTGCTCCTTGATGTGTTTAAAGATAAGACAGAAGGAGGTCCTTTGGTATTCTTGTACCCTAAGCAGAAGTACAGATTGAAGGTTTCTTGCATAAAAAGATGTAACTTAAGGATATATCTCTGAAGAATAGTTTTTGGAAGATTTCTCTCCAAGTCTAGTATTATCTAGTAAGAAAATTAATTTTCCAGAAACAAGAGTGTGGCTGAAAATAACTGTGTTTCAAAGGGCCACATTCTCGTTACTGTCAAGTTAACTTGGTGCGTAACTAGAAAGTTCATCGTTTTTCCATTTCAGATGTCTGAAGCTAAACTGTGACACACATTTGATTTCAGTGCTGTTGGCAAGAAGTATTGTTTGAAAGCAGTGGGACCAGAAAAGAGGTTTTCTGACAAGGATGACAGATGACCCAGCACCAGATGAGGCATCACCAGTGCTGTTCCGGGGTGGCCTATCCATGCCACATGCTTACATAATGGGCCACAAAGGGATCTGGCATTATCCTTAGAGCACTTGGCACCTCAGTAAGCAAACTATGCACATGAAGTTTAACAGCAATCTGTGTAGTTGGTAGGCTGCCTTAAAAGCACATTTAACATTGGCAGCTTCCTCTCTTAGGCTTAGCTTTACCTCCATGTTTTATGAGTAAGTTTATCTTGGCAGAAGCTGGATGAAGGATTAAAAGTAACAGAAAGCATTTTTTCTTCTTTTCTGTTGGAGAAAGCTATCCCTGGGCTTAAGCTCCTGATAGTGGACAAAAGTGCAGAGTTAATCTTTATTCTAACAGTGGTACCTTGCTTGAGTGTATGGATGAAATAAAACCGAGCCTGGTCTGTCTTTGTACTAATGACACTGAAGACAACGGACTTGGGGACTGGAAAAGTTGGCTAGCTCCCAAAGCAACCACTCTGTGTTCCTTCTGGGAAATTCCCATTTAAAAGCTAGAGAGAAATGGCCCTAGCAGACACTATATATCCCAAAAGGGCTGGTACCCTGTCTCCCTGTCTGCAGTGGCCAAAAGGATTAAACCTAATCACTCAGGAAGTGGGTGGGAATGACAGCTGCTTTGTGCACCTCTAGCATGGATGGAGGTTGTGTATGTCTTTCCGTTGCTTCTTCATCCATGAATTGTGCCTTGAAAGCCCCATGGGGAAACTTCAGAGAAGCTTTTTCTTGCAGGAGGGCCTCCTGCTGTGTTCAAAATCAGAAAAGTACCATGCTGGAGTATTAGAGAGCAAGCTGGAAGTAAATTAAGACAAATCAATTAGCTACAAGTGCTATTCAGAGAGTGTTTTGGATTCAAATAGGCTCCTAAGAGCAAGAAGTATTCTGTCAAATTATTGAGAGTAAGGGTGGAAAATGGAGTAAGTGCATCTGAGTACACATGTTCAGCCACATTAATTAAAGCAAACTGATGATTTCCTTTGGTTAGGAAACGTTGAGTCTGTACTCTCAAAACAAGTGCAGCTCTTTAGAGGGCAAACTCTGTAGCATGTGATCAGGTTTCCCTTATGACTCTGTAAGATTTCAGTACCCATGTGTCATGCTCCACATGGGGTTTGTGGAGGAAAATAACACTTTAAAACAAAAATGATGGAATTCATTTGACAAAATGCAGCCAGCTAATCCTGAATTGTCACCCTATATACAGGAACAGGCATCTCTAGGGCACAGATATTCTCATCCCTTAGTAGATGTTTTGGTTGAGTCAGATGAATTATGCCTGAAGGTGTTTATTTCTCCCCACTGATTATAAAGAGAGCATAGGAAGACTAATTCAGATCTAGAAATCTGCAGTGTGGAAATCTAGAGCTAGAGGACATGAATCCTGCCCAAGATACCAATAATAGAAAATTGGCAGATAAGATTTCCAAGCAGAATATTTATCATGTCTATAGTAGTCTTACACAGTGGTCCAACAAGGATGTAGAAGTGCTTAAATATATGGGGTCATCAGGGCTGCAGTGGCTCCCAGAGAAGAGAACTAACTGAGCAAGGGCATGCAAGAAATATTTTTCAGGGTATCTGCAGTAATGCAAATGTTGAGATCACTTCTCTTGGGGAATTTATCCCATAGGAGTTCACCAGTTATCTTTGCAACCTTGTAAAAGGGGATTTAGTGGGGAGGCAGCTTCATTTCATTTCAGCCTATTTGTGTTTCTCCTTCTTATAAGGTAGGTGCTTTCCTGTAATCCTTTTGACATTAAAATTCTCCTTTTCTTTCTCCCTTCTAATGGGAAAATATTATGTGGTGCCACTTGGTTTTATCCTATTTGTAATAACCAGTTTCTTATAAAGAAGAATATGGAAAAATCAGATGTGGGGTAATGGCAGAATTTATGGAACTAAAGAACTTTAATGATTCCACAGCAATTTAATTAAAATCTCAGAATTTATGTTTTTAAAACATGCCATGGACACTGCGATTTGTTGAGAGCTTGTGTCTAACACCAAAGGCTGGCTATGTCTCTATAAACTATAGAAGCATTTCTAACTTCAAGGACATGAAATTGCAAAGCTGCTAAGTATATATATTTTTTTAACTAATATGTGTCTCTCTAAAGACAATGAATTGTGGCTGCCTTCTCATCTTGGCAAAGAACAATGAGTCTTGGAAGACAGAAGCTTTAAAGATTGGTAGTTTAATTAGAAAGTGTCCTAAATGAAGTCTCAGCATTTTAATAAATTTCCTCTGGGATGAAAGAAGTTTCTCTCAGAGGAAATTACAGCAAATATGTAAGTATTGAGGATCACTAGGGAGACCTTGGAACTTTAACTGTGAAGCATTTTCTCCCTGCCATTTTGAAGTATGTGCCTATGTGCAAACACTGTATGTATGTATATAAAATTGAAATATGGATATATATATACATGTGTGTATTTATACACACACACCTCACCCTCCAAAAAAAAAACAAACCAAACCCCAGTACTCCTAGTAGTACTGGGGAGGGGAGGCATATGGTTTTCACAGGAGAAGTTGTTATAGGGTTAGTGAGGATACAGCATAGCCTGAAAGAGACACCTGGAGCCAAAAATAGGACCCCCACTGAGCAGCCTGCACAGAAATCACCCTTTACTACCTCCTGTTTAGAGAGTTTACTGAATGCTACGTGCCCTTGAAAAGTAGGAACTGGCCAGGATGGAGGGGAGTGATGAATCTCTCCTCCCAGGAGCTGCATTCTGGTCCTCTCTGACACCATGGCTTGGTGTTACCAGCTCATGTTTTCCAGCCTGCTCTGGACCAGGCAAGGTGCAGTGAGGAGAGATCTGTACTGCTGGCAGTGCCCCCTCTGCCCACGCTTTACTCAGGACAGCATGTCATATTGGGAATGTCTGATGAGCCATCCTCACTGTGTGGATTTTGGTTTCTTCAGTCTTCTCTCATTGATGCTGTAGGGAGTTATTTCCAATAAGTCTCACATCTTTCTTCCTAAGTGATATATGAATAACTCAGAAAAGCTCCTTTGGGCCATTATTTTTAAATGGCAATTCTGAGTGATGCTGGTACAGGCTCCACAATGGGAAGCTGCTACACAGTGTCTTTCAATCTCTTTACAAGCTAGCTGATCTAATATGCTGGTACTTGCAGTAGGCTTCAAGGGATTTTGCTGCTTAATCTATATTAATTTGAGTCATTTTTGTCCTTAGCATATTTTTAATTAAACAGTCATAGAAAGTTACTTTTGGTAATGTATGCTGCTAGACTGGCTTCCTGGCAGTTTCACATCAGTTGGCTTAATTTTCCTAAATCTGCGTAAGACGTATTAAATCAAGCAGTGTCTTACATAAAATTATTCCTCAGTTCAGCCAGGAATATTTTATAACTTTCTCTGCAGGAAATGTCCAACTGACTGGATTAAAGTTTCTTCTCAGATTCAAGATTGTATTAACCGTTTTACTAGTGTAATGGAGGATCGTTGAAGAAACATCTGCTTCAGAAAGGCTTATCAAATTTACAGCCCCTTCTCATGAGATTAATGCTGGCTTGCGCATTCAGTGCATTGACAATCTCAAGGTGCTGTTTACCAATTTACTGCAATTTTCTGCTCATTCCTTGTACCTGAGCACCATTCTCTGCTTGAACCTTCCTTGAACTGATTAGTACCTTTGCAAATGCTCTCAGTTGGCTGTCCTCAGAAGCCAACAATTAAGTGGGTGATCTCAAACCACGCTAGAGTTGTCATCTTAATTTTCCTTTTTCTATATACATAAATATAATATATATATAAAACCTTGTCATACTATTTTTCTGTGAATTCCTGCTGATTTTAAGAATTACAGGGTGATGAAGGTCCTCTTGGGACAGTGTTTTTCCTTAGAGGACAGTACAGATCTCTAGAATACCATCTGGGATACCATAGTGCAGTGTAGATGAGCAAGGATTTTAGCAGTAATCATGTCAGTTCTGCAATAATTACATTGGTTCATTAATAGAATATAAATTCTCCAATTATCTTATTCTATTTTGAATCCTAAAAAATTCATTTGTGCAAGTAAGCTGAGTAATGTAATGCTGCAGCATGAAGCAGTAACAGCAAAACAATAAATATTTGCTTTATGCTTTTTTGTATTAAATATGTAGCTGGTTTTAGAGCAGGAATTACATGAATTACTGCATTAAGTTTTGTAAAGTATGTGGAAAGTGTGGACAATTTAATTGCTATAATGAATACAAGTTTGCATGCAGCTAATGCTAAATGATGGAGAAAGGGAGATTATTGAAAAGACTTTGTGTATGTATATATGAAGTGATCCTTAAGGACAAATTGGGAGAGAAATTTGCTAAGCAAGCATCTTTTGCTGGCTTGATGAATTCTTTTTAATTTGCTGCATTACTGGTTTAGGCGGTCCATTAGGTAGCTAATGAAAATGTTTAAAATAACTATTTTTAAATGACATTTTCAGTAATAAGCCAAGTACAAACACAGTTTGTAAAGCTGATAATAGAGTTCACTTAGTACACAGCAAGTTGACTATGAGCACATTTTCTCTTTCTGGAGTACATTTGTTGAAGTTTACGAGTACAGATCCTAACTGCGCAGCGTAGAAGGACAAGATGTACCAGGGCCTGCTTGCAATATATAAGTGCTACTTCTGTGTCTCAAAACCACACAGATCTATTTGCCTTAGGGCTAGGAAGAAATTTTACCTAGGAAGCACCATAATTTTCTCCCAAGTACAATTTTGTTCTGGACTCCTGTCTCTGATATCATAGGGTGGTTGGGACATGGAAGCAAGCACAAGAAAGCAGACTCAATCTCCAATGCATGCTTGTGTTTAAAGCAGGGTAGTGCAGCATTTCTAAGTCTGAGCAGACTGACAGTATTCAGAACTTGAAAAAAAGACGAGTGAAATAAGACAGAATTGCTCATTCTTTGAAAGACTTCCAAAATTTCCTTACCAGAAAAAATTATATATTTGAACAAAGCATAAAGAAACATGGGGGTTGTGACTGACAAGTTTCATCTTAGAAATAGTAAAAGTTTGAATATTTTTCAAAAAAGACCTTGAAAGTTGAAATGGTTGAATCATGTCATTTGCCTGTCTTTTCCATGCTATCCAGTTTGAGGTGCAGAATGAGGAGATGTAGCTGTTCATAGCCCTTTTCAAAGGGGAATGGAGTATTTTCACATAATGTCTTAAATGTTTTTCTCTCTCTGGCCATTTTGTGAAGAAAAGGTAAAGAACAAGTATTTCCAGGTCTCTTCTGACTGCAGAGACTGTTTTAATTGTTAGAAATAACCATCACATTTCTTCCTCGGAAACTCTTAAGATTTGAGCAGCTTGGCTCTGCATTCAGATCACTGCAGGTTCCACAAGCACAGGTGCAAATGCTGAAGTATGCAGTATGAAGGCCAGTCTTCCTGTCAGTGCTACAGTGCTACTTCTCCGAACATAGGTTCCTCAGTCCTTTATGCTTGTCAGACTCCAGATGTCATACAGCAGTTTCTTCTGTGATTTACAAGGTGTGCTAAAGAGAAGCACTTAGAAGAAACATGAATGATGCCTTTCTATAGCCCTTTGGTTGCTGGCTCAAGTCTTCTCTGAAGCGTGGGGAAAAGTGTGACTAACGCTGACTTAAAATGACATCTGGCTGTGCCTTGCTGTGGGTCATTTGGAGAAGCAGAAATGACAGAAACAGCAAAGTTCTCTTTGGCAGCATCAGTTCAGATCTTTAACAACCAAATGGTCAAGCTTCTATGTTCTATGAACAGCTTCTATGGAGCTTAACTGAAAAATGTCATCTTCCTATCTTGGCCATAAAGAGTTGGGTGAATAAAAAGGCAAAGTACTACTGAGGAAGTGGAAAACAGAGAAGGTGATGGGTGTTTCTAGTTCATCCATATTTTTTAAATGTGATGGGACAGTTGCTATAGAAATGCTATTCTCTGCTTGATACAATGTGTACCAGTTCCAGGAAGCCATTGACGGTTGCTGCACATAGCTTTCCCTAAATTTAAATGTCTCAGAGTAACGTAAGGAGAAATATATCCTTGTGGTTCTTTATGGAAGATCAGATTCTGTAAGATATGCTTTTACTAGAAGAGGAATATGACTGTGTATAAGTATATAGCCATTAGCTGTTACATTATGATCTGCAAAGTGAATGTAGCTGCAGTTTTTAGTTGTAAACAAAGGACAGCATATAGTTAAAAGTTGCATCCTTTAAGACAGTTTTGATAGACCAGAACTTGCAAATAATCTTGATACATACCACTAAACTATAAAGTTACACAAATTAATTTGGTTCAGAAGACAACTTTGGCTGTTTGAAACAAGGCAATCCATGAGAATAAAGTGCTCAGTAATAAAAGTTTTCAGCTGTAAATAGTGTGGGATATTCAAACTTTCATATAAATATAGCAAGTAAGTGTTTTATGAAAAGTCAGTTAACAAGAAAGATACTTCCTGGTTATTTCTGTGGCTAATAGTTATGTATCCCATCAGTGTGCTCTGGTGTAGTAATAGCAGCTGGATGGAGAGTACTGAACATGTAGAACAGTACGGGCTTCTAGTCTGTTTTTCTGGTTAGCATCTTGTTCTGTAAGGTCCAGCTGAAAGCAAACTCCTTTGGGCAGAAGCTATTAGAGCAGTGGAAGTTGAGCTTCTTCAGGGAAGGAAGAATGACCTGTGCCAAACAGCCTATTGAAACAACACTTAAGAAAATGAAGGCTCTGAAAGTGAACAGATGAAAGAGTCAATTCATGGCTACATTTAATAGCTCAAGCTATCTATGAAATTTTGGCAGTCAAGCTTTATGCTTGTAAGAAGTTGTTTCTTTTATTCTGAGATTTAAAAGATATTAAAATGAAATCTATTTTATGGGAGCAAATCCCTTTATAGAAGACTAGACCCTACTGCAAATGAAGATAGGGCCAACTGATTTTCTATGAGAGCTTTCTAGACTGGAACAGCATCCTTAAACAGCCCTATATTCTTTAAGAATGGAGACTGGGGAAGGGGGGGGGGGGGAGTGAAGAAACTTGCTGCTTTCCTTTTCTGATAGTTAAATTTGGATGTGCATAAAGGCATGCCAGTAGTAATTCATTACAAAATTTATCTGTCCAGGTGGATGTGTTGTGTAACATACAGATGGAGTGCTTGCTCAAAAACTGCAGTCAGAGGAGTGTGTGTTCCCCTGTGCTGCCTTGCTAGACTAAAAGGTCCTGTCTGGCCCATCATGCCTTAAAAACTGAGGGTAAAGCAGCTACAGGGTAGTATATTAATTCATGGGAAGGCTAAGTCTATGTGAGAGTCTAGGTCAGAGATTTACTGTTCCCTTTTCCTTTCCATGGAGTCTGCCAGCCGCTGTAAATTACTGAAGTGTTCTTTGCTACTCTGATGGGGAAGAATGAACTGAACAGCAAGGCAGCATCCAAACCACCTTCAGGGCACAGTGATCTGGCACTTGACTTGCTCTATGGCCTCTCTGGAGCCATCAGGTGAACATCACAACCTTTTCTCAGACTCAGTGCCTCCCAGGTGTCCTGCCTGGCAAGGTTTTGATTCAGTCCTGCTCTGCTCATTGCTAATTCTTACTGTGCAGCAAAGGTGCAAGGGAAGTATGATCAAATCCTTTGAGGGAAAGGAATTAGTCATTCTCCTGTGCTGGAATTGGCTGAGCAGAAGTGAGCATCACCCCATGGGCAACAGTTGCTGTTTTGGCAATCCTGGGCACATGGGTGTTCAAAACTGACTGCCATCAGCCACTGTGTGGGATTCAAAGGGGATTCAAGGTGCAGATCTGTGATTGAAGTCTGTTGTCATGTCCTCTGGAAGGATGCCATTGCTCAGCATGTTGTTTCTTGGAGAACTTGCCAGTTGACATCTAGGTCATTACAGGACTGACTTAATTTGGCATTATTGATTTCCAGAAGCCTAAACCCATTTTGAGGTTTAGTACTCTGTTTCTTGCAGCTAGTATAAACAAATATGTGCTGTCTGGTAAGAGCATAATGTACTTGTTCAATATTAGACTTATAGACATCTTTATTCCTAAGAGTAGTGCTTTTATTCATCATTATGGAAGAAATTGCAAACCTATTTTCTCAACATCGATACCAATCCTGGTCTTGTATTTTCAACCTCTGATTTGTCAAATATCATTAATCTTGACAGAGCTAGATTGCTTGAAATAACCAGATTGCCTATCCTGAAACGTCCTGCTGTGAGGCGCTCAGATTTGAGGGCTCTTAGTGCTCCAAGTTTACATGATGCTGCTCATATCTCGAAAGTACCCATTTCAGTTTGTAAACTGTGCTTTGATGAAAGGCAATCTACTGTCAGTGATCTCGTACCTTCTCTTTACTTCTGTGCTTTCACACCAAGAGACAGGACAAATTTTATCCCTCCTGTGTGTGGCAGATGTGTCTCATCCCTCTTCAAAAACATATATTCTGTTCCATTTTGTTGAAATGGATGAAACTGCTACCACTCGGACTGTGGATGTGGTCCATCCATGAACAAAATAAATGTACATTAATAAAGGATGACTATTAGACTTTTTACCTCTATAGTTATTTTAAAACCCTTTACAAACTAATTGTCAGAGGGTTTCATATTATACTTTGTTCTTTCAAAAAAGAAGAGAAACTATAGGGAGGCTAAATGCCTTGTCCTACCTCCCAGTGCAGATGGATGGAAAAGAGCACAGAACAAATCCCTAGATCTTCTTTGCCCCAGCCTGTGCTTTGCTTGTCATCTTCCCCTCTGTTCTCAGTGGTATTCCCTAACCTGACTATTGAGTGTGTTTTCCAGCAGAAGTGTTTACACGAGCAGGAGTGCCAAACATAAAATGCACCTTCAGAAAGAGATCAAGAGGGTAGAGGAGTGCTTTCTAGTGGCTATGCTGGCTATGCTGACGTGCTTAATGACTTGAATTGGAGGAACAATCTTTTCATCTTGTCTCTTTTCCGTTTGGCCTTTCCCTTGGTTGGCAGAACTAGCTATGCTTGCTCCTAGCTAGAAGACAAGGTTGGCGGGGCTTTGTTATGTGCACACCTGCAGTGCTGAGAAAGGAGCACGGCAACCTTTTTGGAAAGTGCACAATCCCGATGTGAGACTGCCCTATTTGTGTTGCTCCCCTTAAGAACCATTACAAAGTGCAAGTATTTTGATTAAAAATGAGAGGTGCTACAAGCATATTCCTTCTTTTTGAAGTCCACGCTCTGTGCTATGAGATGCAGCTCCATAGGGATGCCTCCCTTCCCAAACTTTTCTAAATATTGAACCTGCTTGGATAGATTTCCCCCATTATGCACTTGAACCTTCTCATCTCATGGTGACTTCTCGCTTCCCCAGTGAGACTCTAGGTTTACTACCTCCTGGAAATATTTGTGTTTAGCTTCAGCTAGGAACATCCTTACACACTCAAAGCACCATATCTCCCACAAGAAACTGCAAGGTGATCTATTCAGTTCTGTAAAGCCCACAGCTGTCTTCTCTTGAAGAGAAAGTCTTTTGGCTTTTAAACCATTTTGTAATGGAGAATAAAGAGCAGTGAAAACCCACCCAAAGTCTGTGTATTGTAAATCTGCTGGAAAGTATGGCAGACTATTTATTTATTTAAAGAAATCAGTTACATCAATGTCTCTGACTCCAAGTCACTGGTATTGAAAATATGCTAAACAGCTCGTATATAATATTGCAAGATTTCTTATTCCCAGTCCATTAAATACTATTTTGCTCTCTGGTCACTTACACATCCAATAAAAAACTGTCTCTGGCAGGAGTACCACAGCCTGTGCTGAGTGCAGGTCACAGTCCCTGAAGTGGATGTATCTAGCTCTCAATTTACAAAAACTGATACCCCCCTGCGAAGTGGGTGGCATCTTTCAAAAACCTCATCTGAAAAGCAGATGGATTATCACTGTGATGTCTTGGTGACAGGTTTGAAAGGCCCTGTTACCAGCCTGGTTATAGCAAGAGCATCACCGTTCTGAATTATGTTGCTTCAGTCAAAACTGAAGGCATCAAATAAAGATTAGTTCCAGCTCCCCAATGCCTAATGAGTGATGAGATTTTATATTTTCTTTTTATTTATAAACCAGACAAAACCCAAACTGAGCACCTTCCCTTGCTACTTTTTTTTGCTGCAGCTCAAGATCCAACACCATGCATGCTGTGGTGAAAAATGTCACTGATAGTACGTGAAGATGAAAGTTAATTACTGTTTTCAGTGCTGCTTGAATTGTTTAATTTCGTCCCTTCCTATAACAAGGGGGCTGGAGCTAGATGATCTTAAGGTCCTTTTCAACCCTAATTATTCTATGATTCTGTGATTGTATGTTCAGTGCAAATGAAACAAACTGCTTTCACAAAATAACTTACCAGTTTCTTCCTTTTGTGGTTTCACTGAGGAAGCTCCCATCTCTTTTCTGGTTTACCTACTCATTTAAAAGAATATTTTTGCCCTGGCTGAAAGTCCCTACAAGGACTGCCCCTGATTGAAGGGAATACTGAGCGGGAGACTCTTAACAGAAGTGAACTAGAGATTCATTACTTCTATATATAAGAAGGTAACAAAACAGGAGGTTTCTTGAAACTAATCTTATTTGTTAATCTATTAAACCATAGATACAACATTTTTCATGATTCTTGTGAAAGTTGTGATACTCATGAGAGATTACTTGTACTTTACCATTAAAAGCACAGGGTAACAACTTGCTACATGGATTTACTATCTGCCTTACAAAGAACAAGCCCTAAAGGGGCTATATTTTGATGTGTTTGAAAAGAAAGGAAAAGACAGGTAGATGTGGAACTCTTGTGTACCTTTTCTGATTTCAAGTAAAGCTCCCCAGATAATTATACATGTGGTCACTGCAGTTGTTGTAATTACTCTTAGCCCCAGAGGTACTCAGCCCAGGGCTGAGTGATTGCAGGAATCTAAACAGGAAGCGTAGGGTGCATTGTCTAGTTTCAGAGTATTGCCTCAGCCATAAAATAGTATTTTAAAATAGGAACTTCTGATTTTGTATGTATTTTGCAAAATTGTTGAGAGTAAAATCAAAGTTGTGACAAAACTTGAAAGGTAACAAAACTAAAATGATAAGAAGGCACGTATCTTATGAAATTGTCTCCTTTCTCCTTTGGAGAAAGCTCTTTCTTCTAGTTCTGGTAGGAAGGAGATAATGAGAGACCAGCAGGTAGGAGGCTTCCAGCTCTCAGATTGTTTCTAGCACCAGGTACAGCTTCATCTATCTGCTGCAACACCCCCGGAGCCCAGATTATCTACGGCTAATCCTCCTGTCACAGGTAGAGAAGGCACACGAAAGGAATGAGACAGCTGACCTGAGTTTTGTCATGAGCAGGGCAAGGTAAAGGCTGAATTCTACTTCAGGTTATGACAAGAATGAAGCACAGCTTTTTGTAATTTTAAGATTATCAGTTTGGGTTTTTGGGCAACGTGGGCAACACTGATAGCTCAGTGGTTTATCTATCCTGCATTGGCCTCATGCTGTCTGTGCTTTGCTAACCTCGTGCTAGGCTTCTGCTATTTTACAAAGGCCCAGATTTCTGCATAATTATCATCATACAAACCTATCTGCTGCTTCGGGATATGGTGTGTTGTCAGTAAATCAGTACCTGGGTTGTAGAACTTCTGTTAAGACTTAGGTCTTTGCAACGCCCTTGGTAGTTTATCACTGATGAGGGGAATATATTTCCTGTGTGTTGGGTAAAAACAGATGGAGAAACCTCATTTCTTTCCTTTCTGAAGTGCTCACTTCAGAATAACTAGAAGCAGCTTTTTTGATTCTTTTTCCCCCACGGGAGTCACTCCGTAAATCTTAGCAAAGATTTTTGTAAACCAGAACCCCAGTGTATACATATATATATATATATATTGTAGACATTCATTCACTGTTTATAATGCTTGTCTGCATTTATAGTGTGAGAAATGCTGACATTGGCTCAGCAGTAAACACTTCTGGGTTTGCATGCTGCTGCTTCCTCTGCAGTGCGATGCCTTTGGTTGTGCAACCCTCTTGGTTCCTTCTCCCATCCTGCCCCAGTAAAAATGTGCCAGTCGTCTTTCTCATCTCAGAGCCTTTTCCTTTCCAAACTGTGCACAACCATGGAATTTTTGATAGCTTGTTGCAGAGGCACTCAGTCACTTGTAATTTGTACTTTCTTCCACAAGAAACAACTCTGCTAAGTCCTTTTACTGGGTGTTAATCTTTGTGTCTCTTACCCTTTGAGTTGCTGCCAATCAACTAGTATTTATAAATTGAGCTCTTGGGCAATGATGGCAGCCTCATGAGTAACAGCTCAGTTTCTCCCCTAACTTACTGACTCTAGCGTCGTAAATTCAAGCTGGTATGGCTACCCATTTAAAATTTGGTCAGTACAGACTGTTTATCCCCATCTTACTGCCCATACTGGAACATCAAACAAGACACTTCATTTGCTCAGTACATGTGTACAGACCAGAAATACAGGGCAGGAGTTGCTCTGCTTTGGTCTCCTGAGAGCTCATTCAGAAATGCTATCTATCCTGCAGTGTTTAAAAGCAGGAGCACCGCTACTGAAATCCTCCCCAGGAGAATGTACTCTTGGGAGACAGATGGGCTCTGTATTTCAGAAATGAGGGTTGATCCTTTTGAAGATGCTAAAACTGAGTTTTAGCAGTGTTTGTATGGAATAGCCTTTATAACTCATTCCTTTCTTTGCCTTGGAAGCTATTGCAGTCTTTCAGATAAAATCTTCATATCACACTGGCCCTCGGAGAGATGTAGAAGCAAGGAAAGGGATATGTATTATTTAATCTATGGTTTGCACCATGCTTCAGTTAATCTTTAGATAGGACGTGGATGGTTAGTGTTGCGTTAATCACAAAGCAGTTCTGTTCAGATAAGCCTTGGCAATTTCGCATGTTTACTCAAAGAATACTGTGCAAGTCTCTTGAACTTGCAAAACTTTCTGAAATAACAAGCTCTCTGTGGGATGTCAGGTATTGTAATTCCTGCTCAGGCTTAGTCAAAGACCTGGAAATACCTTGTTTTACTATTTTGCAGCATTCCTACTTCTGATGTTATTCAAGAAATGCAGAAATGCAAAAATCATAAATGTAGGAGAGGACGGTGCTAAATAAGCCTTTGAATGTGTGCTAAAACAAATATCTAACAAAAAACATTTGTTTGAATTTTGTTTGAATTTGTTTGAATTTTGAAAGCACATATTCAGATTACTACTAAATATGCAGTTTTCCCCTCCCATAGCTGACATGCAGAAACAGCTGAAATCCATCCTCAATTAAGATATTTCACTATTGAAAATAGTTTAAGAAAAATGCTACCAAAGACTTGTGGTTACCAGTCATATGATGTCTAGATGTATTCTGTTAATCTTCCCCTATGCTTAGTTTGTTCCCTAGCTTGTGATAACCAATTTGATATTTAATGCTTTATTTTACTTTCCCCATTAACTTACTTATTGTCTAGAGATTATTAATGTAGCTGATGAATATTTGTATTCCGTGTCAGCTTATTTTCAAAGGCTTTCTTTTTCCTGTTTTAAGGTCTTACAGATGCTTACGCTGAACCATAATTTGAAATGCTAATGGGTTAGCTGAAATAGGAAATACAGCAGTTAGTTTTTCCTTCTAACTTATAAGGCCAAAGAGATTTTCAGCCTTGGATTCTCCTACAGGTTCAGAAAGAGAGGTTCATTGTCGTGGTTTAAGCCCAGTGGGCAACACAGCCGCTTGATCATTTCCTCCCCACCTCTCCCAGAAGGATGGGGAGGGGAATTGAAAGAATATAAACTCCCACGGGTTGAGATAAGAACAGTCCAGTAACTAAGGTATAACACAAATCACTACTGCTACTACCAATAATAATAATGATAAGGGAAATAACAAGGGGAGAGAATACAGGTGCTCACTACCTGCCAACTGATAACCAGCTCAACCTGAGCAGTGATCTAGCCCTTTCAGGTAACAGTCCCCAGTTTACGTACTGGGCATGACGTGCTGTGATATGAAATACCTCTTTGGGTAGTTTAGGTCAGGTGTCCTTCTCTGCTTCCTCCCGGCTTCCCCTCCTCCCTGGCAGAGCATGAGACTCAGAAAAGCCCTTGGTCAGAGTAAACATTACTGAGCAGCAACATCATTGTTACCAGTGCTGTTCCCAGGTTGAAAGTCAAAACCGCAGCACTGCACCAGCTTCTAAGAAGGAGAAAAATGACTGCTACTGCTGAACCCAGGACAGTGCTTATTCCTTTATTTTACCTAAATTAAGGAATTGCAATTGTGATTTTATTTTAATGAATTGTTAATGTTTGAAATTTTAACACTTTGTTAAAATTGGGGAGAAAAAATGCTAATTGATTTTAAATTGCACTGAACTAAATTTTGCTTTCCTAAAGGGCATTACATCATGTTTAAATTAACTTCAAGTTGTTTTTTTTTTTTATTCCATTGTTCAGTTGGAACTTGTATGTCTATTGAACATAAATCTCTTACAGATTCTTGACAGCCTTTTATTTTTTAAATTTATTCTCATAATTAAAATCCACATTTCTCTCTTTAATTCCCATCTGATATTGAAGAAGTCTAATCCTGAAATGGACATCAGATCCCTACCCATGTAAGAAATCAAAGATGAAGATTCTTAGAAAGGAACTGAACACAAAATATTTTCATGGAGGCCATGTTTGGGATCAAGATTATGACCTACAGCTCTTTAACATATTGCTGATGAGTCCTTATGGTGGACTTCATTGACTAAAGAAAGCACATGCCAATTTAGGCTTAAGGTTAAAACAGGTGTGAAGGAGACGCATGCAAGAACGCAGGGACTCTAATGGAAAGATTCTAGTGTTTGTCTTAGGCAGTGTTCTCAGACTACTTTCTTTCAGTTGCTCTTTCTGAAGACAATTTGCTCTGTGACGAAAGTAGTTAAATTTTCTTTGGAATAAAGCTACATTCTGAATCTTTCTGTGGAATGTCCTACTTACTACATCCTACATAGCCCAATTAAGTGCAGAACTAAATGTCAAAATACTAAAATTCTCAGGAGAAGAACGAAAATACTCTTCTTAAATTTTATTTTTATTTTCTGTTGATAGTGGCAATCCAAAATAGCGATGCTTTTGTTTTGTTTTCTACTTTTTGATCAATGTGAATGTGTTGAGGTAATACATTTTTTTAATAAGAAATTGTCACTTAACAGAATAAAGTATAGAAAACAGAATCAGATGCAAGTCACTGTGTTGTACATAAGTGTAAATCCAGATTTCATTTACTGTATCTGAAAAGTTTGAAGTATCGTTGTAAACACTCAATTTTCAATGGAAATGAAACCATAGTAAAAATCAATCCAAAATGCAATGTCATGAGTACAATTGGTTTTGTAGTGTGACTCATTCCATCATAAAATTGCAAAACCCCCAGTACAGTCCCCTAAGCTTTGAAAGAGGAGCCAAAAGTCCTTTTATTTCCCCTTCTGTCATTGTACTACCTTAATTTAAAAACCAGGGATATAAAAGGTTGGAGGATGTTTAGTCCAGAGGGCCTCATACCATCAAAACATTTTCCAGTCACTACCACAAACTGAAGTCTTACAAGCTACTCTGGAGCTATAACTTATGCACAGGAGGGAGCAACACATAAACCACTGCTAATATCCCAGTTCACTGATAATGCAGCTTAAAATCTTTCGTATATCATATGATATATATGCTTCATAAATAGTACAGAAGCATATCTGCACTGTTGGAATTGTTTTATTTATGTAGCTTCCAGAAATTTTTCCTCTCTGTTACACAGAAGAAACAACTAGCTTTGTAATACAAGAATAAAACTTGTCTTGCGTAATAGTGCCATATCTCTTTTTACAAAATCCCCCTCCGATATTTACAGCTTGTAGGGTAGAAGGCCCTCAAAAGCGTACAGAAATAAATTCTCCTAGCACTGTGAAAACTGGTTGATGTTTTTTTTTTTTTTTTTTACCTCAGAAAAATACATGCACCATGTCTCAATAATAGCTGAACATAAGTGTATTCCACTGTCATGGGAACCCAAGCATATGCCTCACATGGAGAAACATTAAGTGTATCTAAATTAGGTCTT
>JBCJKH010047746.1:2155-17133 GCA_039877255.1 Loriculus beryllinus | reverse complement strand
GACTGTCAATATACATACAGAAGGAAATAGAGATATTATTCCAGATACTCCTATAAAGGCCTTAGGATGTTATTCAAACAGAAAATATACATTATCTCCCAGGTTTACTTACTATAAAGCATGGAAACATGGTTTGGTAACACAGTTGTAATTTGTGTACACTTCATTTCAGAGGGAGAAAGAAAGCAGTGAGAAGGAATTTGGCAATACAACTTTAAATATTGTATAATCCTTGTAGTCAGCTATCTCTGTTGGCAGCCAAAGAGTTAGAAACCTCAGCAAAGGGCATTTACAAGTATTTAACAAATGCAGTTACTTGGAATACAGCTCTGCTGTTGTGATGTCCCCACAGATTTCAGATTACAGAGGCAAGTGAAAGGAAGTGCCCCATCTCCCAGACTGCGACCCACTCTTCTTTTCTTCTTCTTGGGAATATAATTAGCTGCTTCTCCTCTCCACTTCCAGGCCAGTCTATTGGACTGGACAGCTCTGCACTATGTCTTTTTCTTCCTCTGAAGCTTCTTGACTTATTTCTCTCTGTACTCAATCCTCAGCAGACCTAGCTACTTTGATGATATTATGAGTTGACAGCCAGACTGCAAATAAGGAGAAAGAAGCCTACTGACAAACTGGCTTTTTTTTTTTTCTCAAAAAAATATAATATGTGTCATCAGTGGTTTTGATGCCAAAATTCCTGTGCAATGAACACAACTGGCATGAACACTTGGATGCCTCCCAAATGCAGATGGAAATGTCAAAGAAATGATGAAGGTAATATTGTCATGAACTGAATTATTCCATAACCAATATCTGCCCCAGAAGAAGAAAAAAAGTCTCCTTTACCTAAAAAATAAAAAAATGACATACGTAGATCATGACCCCTGACAAGTACTCAAAGTCAGCTGATGAAAAGAGGTTTTAAAACAACAACAACAAGTCAGCAAGTAAGCCCAGAAATGATAAAAGCATTAAGTAAAATATACGGATAGAGCAGAGAAGCAACTTGAAAGTCAGGTGCCACAAACATCAGAAAAATTTTAAAGCACAGAAAAAGGAGTCAAGGATTATTGTTTTGTACTTGACTGTGCTGGAGACTTCTTGTGTGACTACGGCCATCTGACAATGGAAGCAGAGATATCCCAGATAGGAAGAATAGCATAAGTGGAAAGCAAACACAGAAATAATCCTGCTTTGGAAATTATCCATGAAATGTCTTGGGTTTGGGGTTTTTTTTCTTCATAAGGATTAATGTACAACATTACATTAACCTGGTAAATCTAAGTTGTTTATTAGCCTTTAAGCCTACCAACCAGGACAAATAGAATTCTTATTGGTACTTTGCAATTTTTCTTTCAATCACTGGGCCTGACATGTGAACATGGTGTCTGTTAAAAAACTAGGGCAAACATGAAAAATAAATCTACAGATTTACTTGAGTCTGGAGATCATAGCCATAGAATTGTATGCTGAATGTAACAGAAGATAAATGACATGGAATTACGAACATTGGCTGAGTATCAGAATTTCAAAAGTGGAAAAATTTTAAAACTTCTCTGCCTCACCAGGAGGACACAAGCAGGAGAACAAGACTGAAAGATAGGGAAAGATTTTTCGTGTTTTCTCTCTACAAAATAGGAAATCAGTATGAATATTTGCAAACTCTTTGATGCCAAATCTGTTCTGTGCCTGATTAAGAAAACTGTAGAAGATCATGGCCCACAAATCAAAACCGTACTTCCATAAATCTCATAACTTTAATGTGAAATCAGAGTTACGGAGTCCATGAATCCAACTAAGAAAGATGTGCCATTGAGCACTACAACCTTGGGCCTTGACTGTCATTCTGCTTCATTTCTCAGTTTACCCTTGTTAAGAAACTGAATGACACTGGTACAGGAATAAAAAAGGGAAAGAGATTCTAAGCAATTAGGTGTAGAGAAAAATAGCAGCAGCTTGTATCTTTGGTTGGGAGAGATAGGAAACAGAAAAGAAACTCCAAGTGCCTGAATGGTCAGAAAGACAAGTGTGCAACAGGGAAGCTGCTACCAAACAAATATATTTTCTCTTATTTTAAGGGCATATGTGCTGTCAGGTAAGGAGAAAACAGGATTAAAAATAGAATGATGCATACACAGCACCACTTAGATGTACAGTTTACAGCACACAGTACAGATAGCTGCATGGATGTCTGGGTGTAACTCAGCTTCAGAAGAGCTCTCCATTGCCTATAACAAAGCAGATACCCTAGCTCATGTCACCCAAGGGCAGACACCAGATTTAGGTGTTTAATCTGTGAAGAAAATTTCACCCTTTCTGTCTACTGATGTTCTTCTATTCCAGCAACTGAAATCTTGTCAAGAAGAGTTTTGTAATAACTGTGTTAAGAACATATTGCTCTGAGCAGTTTAATAAGGCATGAAGAATTTGCTATGGACAGAGTTTAAACAGTGAATGAATGACACAGAAAAACAGTTCGTAAGAAAGAGCTCCTGGTTTTTACCTCAGGCAGAAGGGTTTGGAAAGAAAATGAAAGAGAGTTTTAAGTTGCTTTCTACCTCCTTTTTGAATGTGAGGGGGGACCAGCCCAGATAACGGTGATATTCGTTTGTGTTTTTATCAGTTTTCATCAGTTACCTATATGCCAATTTGATATTCTCTAGCCAGCAACCTTCTGCTCTATCTCAAGACCTTAGCCCTGGAAAAACATCCTCAATGCTTGGCAGCACCATGTATTTGCATGCCGGAAGACATGTGGATGAATGACATAAGAAAAAGACATGAATGAACAAAATGATGAGCACAAGCTATAGCTGGATTCTATTCCACAGGCCACTTTCAGCAGTGAGTAGAACACTTTCTCTCCTTTAAGAGAAAGCTAGTGTCCCCAAAACATATTTAAGAGAAGTATTATACTAAAAATTTTGTAGGAACATAAAGCAGTGATTTAAAGGGCTTTCAAAAATGCTTCTCTCAAATCATTTTGGTGCTATTCATTGTTTCTCTCATCACAAATACAAGGTAAACTGTAATGTCTGCTTAAACAAAAAACATGAGTCCAGTTTTTAGGAGTTGCTGGACCCATAGCCCAGCCAAGGTGAGGTTGCTACAGCTCCATGCCCCAAGTCCCATGGTTAGTGGAGCTGAGCAGGTGTCCCCAGCAAGCATCTCCCACCATAATTCACTGTACACATACACACGTGTGGACACACAGAGGAGCACAGACAGGGCACAGCACTCACGCAAACAAACACAGCACCAACAGCCTCTCTGGCTGATCATGATAATAGCCTGTTAGTGGAAAGCATATATATATATGTATGTATATATATGTATACACAGCATGGATCCCTCCAAGAGCTGTCTTTAGACACATTATCAAGTAGCCAGCTCTAGACCCGCCATCTCCCCATTTGGTGGCATTTGGGCATGAAAACCCATAGGCACACAGCCTCATGGCAACTGCTGGTATTCACACCTACACACACACACACACACACACACACACACACACACATATACATGCACAGACACATCCTAAGGCCCCCTGCAGTAACTGGCTTATAGACATCCAGTTTACCTAGTAGCTGGCTCCCTAGACACTCTGGTCTCCTCCTGAACTGACATGCAAAAAGACCCTCTCTGGTATCTGGTTCAGACTATGGCTTTACCAGTGGCCAACCCCAGATCTCAAAGTCCCTTCAGCTCTGAACCTTCCGGACCATGCAGTTGACAACTTGCAGACATTCTGGTTTCCCTAGTCTCTCAGACTCACAGCTACTCCAGTACTTGGTTCCCAGACCTCTTATCCTACTAGGTGGCTAGGCTAGCTTGATGTTTGCTAGTGATTTCACACTGACATATGCACTTTCATTACACACATGTAGTTGTTTTCTCCAGCTGCTGGCACACTGGCATATAACTCCCCATGACATGTGGTCCTACTCCCATTGTTGGCCCTCAGTCTCCCATGTTCTCACATGTACACAGAACAGAGTCCCCTCATCCTGGAAAACAGTCAAAATTGGAGTTTGATGAGAAAATAGGAGAGATTGTGCTGACCAGGCACAGGGCATTGCCTGTTGTCTGGTAGACATACGTACTGACCTACCCTATTTACATAAGACCAATCTTTTACGTCTTTTTCACCTCTATTTCTCCTTGCTTTGCTGTTCCCCAAACAACTCTGATCCTTTCCTTTCCCTGCCTTTGGTTCCTGCCCTAAACTTCCCATGATAAGTACAATCCTAAATGCTCTCCCCTGGCAATTCACAAGAGTCCCTGACTCAGTGGCAGCTCATGAGGTGCCCTGGGGAGAGCCTCTTCAATAGCTCATCATTGTGAGCCTCATCATGCTGATGGGGCTGACCACCCCCATGATGGATCAGGGCAGGTGCTTAGGCTCATTCTTCTGACTGGGGTACTGGGGTTCTTCCACTTGCCCTTGTGCCTCAGGGACCCTCTGTGTCTGTGGAGATGAGCCTTTAGTCACATAACCTAACACAAGACACCCTCTTCATCTTTGTCTATTTTTTGTCGAATAACTTGCAGGTTGCAGCATTCTGGCTTCCATCTGACTGATTTGCAAGAGCAGCTGCTCCTAACTCCAGACTACAGTCCTGATTTCACTGAAATCAATGGGACTTTGGCCACTGACTTCAGTAGACTTGTGAATAAGTATGTGCTGGCATGCTTCCAGAGAATCCATTGGCCTAGATCTCACTCCTCTCAGCAAGAGACACAGAGTTACTGGAGAAAACAGCTCATATAGAAAATCTCTTTCTTTGTGCTTTGTTAAATTAGGAGGAAACCTGGCCATTCCAACTTCACAGCTAGATCTACTACTTTTTACAGTAATCTCCATCATTTCCCCCATTTTCTTAATTTTCTGCAAGCCTTACTTTTTCAATTATCTGTTCATTTCAGGATAAGAAGTATCATTATGAGCTTTTGCATGTGGCTGTATATCACTTAGCATCCCAATAGCTCCTCATGCTCCTGTAGTATCCAAACAATTAGGAAAACTGGCAAGGGAAAGTTTCGGGAAAGTTCCAGAAAATTTTTTAGCTGCTGATATTAGCAAAATTATGGATTGACTTTATTGTAAATAAACAGATGAATGTCATAGTAGCAGGCAATTTCTCAGTCTTTTATTGCTATTTAGACTGTGCCCCTTCATGCTGAAAAGAGATCAGAAAGAAACATGCAGCATATTTTATTAACAAGTCTCTTTAATTCTCCAGGAGAACTATCAAGAGACTAGGTCTACTGTGTGAGTCTATCCAAATATTTTAATAGGACCCTGCTCAGCACTTTCCTAAAATGAAGACAGAGGGATTTTGGCTGAGTCCAAATTACGATCAGGAAGTTCCTTCGTGAACAGAAGCAAGAGTGCTGATAGAGGCTGACTGACTGAGACTGGAGGCTCACAATGCTGCAGCAATTTCTGGCCCTTCTCCAGCTTTGAGGAGAGAGTCTGCCAACTTGGCAGGCTGGAGAACTCACTGTGGCAATTTTTCAAACGGGAGAAATGGTCCAAAGAGGAGCTGCAACTCTATATAAACTGCCCCGAACTGATGACAGGCGCTTCTGCTTCAAAGAATCTGGCAAAGAACTGAATGAATCACTGTGTCCAGCTGAAGATGGACAGCGTATTTGTGGAATACCTGTGAGCATTCACTGTGTAGCTATAGCCAAATTGTTAATGCAGCTGTGGCTGCCAGTTGAACTTGTTGGAGAGTGCAATGTCTGGGATTTTCTGGACATTAGAGCCTTGAAGTTCCTTTGGATTCTTATAAATGTGAGGTCACCAAAACAAGATGCCTAGATTTTCAAAAGCAGGGGGGTTGAGCTGATTCATATTTGTTTATTTTAAAGGGGATCTAATTTCTAGAAGCCTTTACTGCACTATACCATGCTATCATTTACATTAAAATCTCTAGTAAGTTTTTTAGAATTTGGAGGACACTCTCAGGCCTTTAAAAAGAAAAACTCTTTTTAAACACCTGTCACAGCCTTTCACCCATCTAAATCTTTCTGATGCTTTTCTGTGATCCATCTCAAGCAACGAGATGGATTTGATGCATACAGAAAAAATGTCAAGCTCAAACAAGCATTATAACCTTGGCTAATTTGCCCTGTTGAATTCAGCAAGAGCTGCATGACTTGACCATAAATCCCGCTAAAACCACTTCAGACAGATTCCAAATATGAGAAAAAAAAGTTTTCATTAGCTATTTCTTGAAGTTTCACAAAGAGGAGGAAAAAAAGCCCCAGAACAATTTCTGCTTAACTAAACAGAAAATAATGCAATTAATGCCTCACTTACTCTGGAGAATCAGAAGGTCAAAACTCAACATCATCTTGGTCTACCAGTTAGACTAAGTTAGTCTTACCCACATAATCAGCAAACCTTCTGTAACAATGAGACCTCATGGCGTACATTATGGAGCCTGCGGTTTGTGTTCTAATTTGCAAATGTTCAGGAATTTATGTTCATTTTTCCTAACACTTTCATGTCTTTCTTATATGAATTTATATCTGTTGCTTGAAAGTCTGGGCTACCTAGAATAAAATATATGACTTTTCTTAATAGAGTGGTGTTCACAAAACTCCTTTAAGTTCCATGTTGTTTTTATTAAAGAAGAAAATAAAATATTGCTGTTATCATTTATAGCACTTTTAAACAGCACTGAAGAGATTGATACATGCTTTCATTCAAGCTGTTAAGCATAGCATATCCTACTCCAGTCAAATTCCTTCATACATATTTTTCTTACTTATAGTATGCTCAATTCTTCATAGGACCTCAAGGTCACTTTTGGTACTGTTTATTTCTTTTCGTGAGAGTAAGATTATTCTGTAATATACTTCCTGTTTATCTACAGGCTCACTGTTATAAGAAGTTGTTGTCATTTTGTTATTTTTTTTCTTTGACCTAAAAATAGTGAGAAATAGAAACTCCTGCTGCAAGTGACTGGCTGACATTCCAGTAGCTTCAGCTGGAGAGAATTTAAGATGTAAAGGCAACCTGCACAGGCCCTTGTGAAAAGCAAAATAATAACATCCAGAGGGAGAGAGGGAACGAAGGAGAGCACATTCAAAGCTTTCTGAAGAGGTTTAGCACACTTAGCAACTCTATATACATAATTTAATTTCCCCACAGGGCTATATTCCATAGCTCAGCGCAGTATACTATGCAACAAAAGAAGCACCAACAAAACAGTGTGGTGCCCTGTTTAAAAAAAAACCACCCAACTTTATTGGAATTTGTGTATTTATAATACAACTCTCTGCAGTGATAAGGAAACAAAAAAAAAAAAAAATAAATGCAAGTCTTACCTGAACACAGAATACATTGCTACAACTGTAGATCTGAGCTATGGCAAGGGCAAACTAGCATGAGCTGTCTCAAAGCAACAAGAGGCATAAGGTGGAGTCAGTATGTCCTATTTCTATTGAATGCAGCAACCTGTGAAAAAAAAGATTGTATGTGTGTGGTGAGTGTGTCAGGAAGTAGCAGCAGATGAAAGAAGCAAGGAAGAGAGAGGTTTAACGTGGCTTGGCATCAAAATGTATCATTATATGTCCAGTATATTTCATTATATATAATTATTATAAAAAACGTTCCAGGGCAGAAGAACTTCTGTTCTGATGGCCCTTTGACCTACTTGGCTGTGCATAATTAAATTGGACGAACTCATAGATTTTAAAGATGGTGCTGATATTTTTTTTTTTTTTCTGCAGAAGCAGCACATGAAGCCTCTTTATGTTTGGTTTGGGTTTTGTTGTTTTTTGGTTTTTTTTGGTTTTTTTTTTTTTTTTTCTTGTATATCGGGTAATGTTTAATATTATTCTAACTAATTATTTATTTTGCTCCATTAACTTGGAATAGATATGGGGTTGAGGCTTCTTATATCTTATATGCAACATAAACAAGCATTAATTGCTTTCAAACCCACTATGAAAAAATCTGTTAGGGGAGTCTGGAGCAAAGAAATTCTTCTAAGTAGTAAGATTCACACATAAGAAGTGTGATTGCAAAGCTCTGCTACCTAAAACACTGGGTCATTCATTCCCAAAAGGAAGACTTTGCCATGACTTATCCCACCCTCAAATCTTCCTTTAAACTCTGACTTAGCTGTGAGCAAAGTTGTAAAGAGCTCTTGGCTGCTTTTGAATGAAAATCTGTGGTGTCCACTGTTCGGAAGCTGGCAACAATGAAAGCAATCATGCTGTTTTTCATCTGAGTGCAGGTTTCCCGGACATTCTTTATGTTCCCTTTAAAAAGCAAACCTATAAATATGACTTTGGTGGCAGAAGAATACACACAGCAGACAAATGTGTCCCCTCACTAACGGTTTGATAAATTTGTGAGATTTTTTGTGACATAATTACAGCTTGGTCAGCCCCTGCTATTATGCATCACTGTTTGTGATAAACAAGGCTTTGTCCTGGGTGTTTTAGCAAAGTCTTTGAGAAAACTGCAGGCCTGTAAATCACCTGCTAACTAGGGCTGTAGCAAATTGTTCCTCAGAGTTATGAACTCCAGCAAACTAGAGTAACAAAGCTCATGAGAGATACCAACAAGGTTCTGAGTCTATTTGGCTGGGACAGATTGAGGAATAGCTAGCTGCAAATAGAACAGATAAAGATGGTGAAAAGCTGTTGTATGGGTAATTTGCTGACTTAATTAAACCTTTACAGGTTATAATATTCAATAAAAACATGCTCCCATAAAAAGTTCATCATAAGTGTGGTTTTAATGAGGAATGTATACACAAAATAATACACAGGCTGGCATAAAAAGAACATGTAATCATGCTTAAATTTCCATGATAATTGCAATATTTTTGGAGATTCAAAGCACTACCTGACAGAGCTTTTTCAAGTGTTTGTTTTATTTCTGAAGACAATCACATTTGCAGTGTCGATAAAGGGGAAGGTTTTCAGATTTACTGACTTGTGTAAAAGGAGAATTATTATGCTATTTTAAGGTCAAATATTAAATCACTTTTGAAGAGCTCAGTACAATCTTCTGCAATAGACTGGTGGTTACACTAGCAGTGTGTTTGGATTTGTTTTACATCCATTACACAATTTATGTCAAAGTAGCTGTATATAAGAGGACATATAGTGATGATTTCTACCTATTTCTTACTGCTACAGTTCTCCCAGCCATCTTCTCACTAGACTAGTTCATACTTTTCTTGTAGGGTCCCTGAGCAGAACGTAGGCAAAAGCCTTTCCAAAGCAGCAATGGAAAGATTTTTCCTCAAACCCTCTGCTGTTTCTTTTAAAACACTGTTTATAGTCACATTCCCTCCCTCCAGTGGCCCCTCGTCAAGGAATGGCATCTACTTCCCCAGATCATAGGAGACTTATGCAGAAGAGGTTTTCCCTGTGCTCTTTCCACCCTTTCATAGCTAATCAACAACCACTCACTGCCTAGCTATTTGTGTTAGATGTGCTATATAACTGTGGCACAAAGCCTTTCATTTGTGTTCTTACTAATGCTATTTGTAGACTGTGGATTGTAGCTGCTGCCTCTGATCTTCCACTGTCTTTTAAAAATGAATAAAAAAAAAAAAAAAAAAGAGAAGCAATTATTGGCACTGTTCAAAGAGCTTTCCCTGTTCTGCTCTCAGGAAGGCAGCCTTTGTACAAAGCCAGTGGAGTTGTGCCCATTCACAGCAGGGCTGAATTTAGCCTGAAATGTTGCTCTAGTAAACAGCACAGTCATCCTCGTATGAATTGTGAAAGGTAGTGGTGTGGCTAGTATCTGCATCAGAAACTAGTCAAGCCTGCAGTCCCTGTCCCCCACCTCTCAGATAGCTATTTGAATGAATGCACAAATATTGCCCTTTAGATGGACAAAGTAATGCCCAGCCCTCCCATGGAGTACAAATAGAATGAGCCAAAAGGGCTGTATGCAATATAGGCTTATATGCAGGTGATTTTGATCAACACAATAAAGTTGTCACCATGCTGATGGCTTTTCTCAGGAAAGCTTGTAACATCTAGAAGAGCTTCAGTGTAAATTAGATTAGATCCTCAACAAGAAGTAACCAAAATGAGATTAATGGAATGGGAGGAAAAGGGGGTCTGTGCATGTCGTGAGAGGAGCAGAAAGTAAAAAAGGAGAGTGATGTGAAAGAGCTATTTTCTTTACCATCTGCTTTTGTTTTGTTTTTTTTGGTTTTTATGAGAGGGAGTTAAGTTACAGTTAATTTTTAAGTAAAGTCACCCCTTGCTTGATTTATTTTCCTATGTAGTGACCTTTATTTCTTGTGATCAAGCATCATGGGTGCTTTCCTACTTGGGAAGCATTCTGTTCTTAAAAAAATTTCAGACACCCAAGAAAATGGAGGACCAAGACAGCATTTTGTGGAGATCTTGTATATTTCTCTGTATAGTGAGGACTGAATATCTGGACTTTGAGGAAAGTGGTTCGGAAGACAAGATATATTTCGTCACAAATTAGTCCAGCTGAAGGCCTTGGTGTATGGATCCAGACTGGAATGCACACTCTCTCCAGGCTAGCATGACTCTTGTAAGCAATTTAGCAGAGGAAGATTAAAAACCCACCTTTTTGCTTTTTTTCATTATGTAAGACTAAGCATTTGAGACATACTTCTATGTGGTTTTACTGCCCTATAAGAGGTGCAAGCAGACTGTGGTTACTTCTCACCATAGGAGGAAATTTCACTTGTAATCACTTTCCCACAATCCATTTACGTCAGTGTTTTATAGAGAGTTACCTGTAAACTATTTTTCTTTTTGAATTTTTCGGATGTATTATAAGACACCTAGCAAAAAAGATTGCCATGAATTCCTGTAAATATTTTAATGAAGAATTTTTAAGCTGGCAGTTCATGTGCTTATAATTAGAAGAAGGCAATTTTAGTTTACTAGGATAGCTGGTTGAGTTTTTCAATTGAATATGCGGCAGAGAATCCGTAACTCATAGAGTATGTTTTCTAAATCATGTAAATTCAAAAGGACCATAGGTGCTAGACTACAGTGGTGCTATTTAATACCATTATGGTCACATTTTTACAAGTGAGCAAATTGCAAGCTGAACTCCAGGCTTGTGAATAATGAGTCATAGAGAACCCTTGGTATTCAAGAATTCTGCTTTGTTTGCCATCAAAGTAAACTCACTTCAAAAGTAACTAATATAGAAAGAGGACTGACTGGTGATCAGCCTGTGAGGCACTTAAATACTCAACCTGTTAGGAAGGTAAATTACTAATACAAGGAAACTGTTAGGAGGGAGGAGGGAGGAGGTTGCTGCTGCTACAGGGAGGTTTCTATCCCTTCTCCAGAACGAGAGTCTTGCAATTTCTTTAAAACCACCGTGGTTACAGTATTGGGAGTTAATTAATTCCACTCTGAAGTAGACATTTTACATTTCTATTCTTGGCTATTAGTTTGTTAGTGTCTTTGTTTCTTTTTAAAACAGAAATCTAATTTCAGAGGAAAGGAATTAGACTCTTAAGCAGTGAGTTCAATTAAACTAAGATTATATGTGAAACACCCAAAATCCAGCTAGTGGTTGAGGGTTAAGTTTCATCAAGGCCAAAGATGGCTGTAGACAAACATTTGGACATACCATGCAATGAGAAATGTAATTAAAAATATAAGTATATATTCTTCTCTTTTTAAAAAAGTGAAGTGCTTTTTTATTCAGTTAACCAGGTATCTTCAAGACAAGTATTTAATTTTATTTTTCACTTCAAAGTTGACAGAGGCTAGTTAGGTCCAAGTTTCCGCACAGTTTCTGTGCTGCACAATTTCTGTAATTACTTGCCTCCCTAGAGCTATCTTAAGAAGTCCTTACCAGTGCCTACGTATGTATTGCATCATCCCATCATTTTCAAATCAAAATACTACAGTTTTTAAATAGGTAAACAGAGAAGCAAATAATTGAATAAAGAAACTGTTGAGAAGGGTTTTAGTAAGAAAATTGAAACAGGAGGGAATGGCATGCAAAGAAAAATGCAAGTTCACACACCAAAGTTAGAGGATTTGGGATTAATTGAAATCCTCAAGTGGTGCATGGTAAGTGACTGCCTATTTAGAGCCAATAGATAGGTTTCCGTGAGGTTAAGGAAGCGAAAAATCCCATACGAAGCTAGTGAGATGTTAAATTCTAATTAGAAGTGTTAATTAAAAAAAAAAAACATTTCCAATTTCATCAGTGAGAGTACTTTTGTTGTTCTGATTCTCTTTGCTACAGTGAATCCTAAGTATCCTAACCCATTTTGTCCCAATATTATTTACCACTTCTATAGGGTATAAAAAAGTTGACTATGACTATAGGAGCATGGATTATTACAGTGGCACCTACTACAACCTCTGTGATAAGAGGACTATTAGCACTTCTACTATATGAGACATTTCTGGGCTTGAAGACCAAAGTCATAAAATTCACACTGGATTGAAATTTGGGTTCATAACTTACCAGCTTGTAAAAAAAAATACCCCATAAACTTTATGGATACTGATTTGATTGAACGTTTTTTAATTAACTATACAAAAAACAGTCTGTTTCCTCCTGTTTCAAATACTTTTCTGTGCAAAACTAACTAAAAAATGTTGTTATTTAAAATGTCATTTTATAGGTTGTTAGCCCACAGCATGGATCAAATAGCCGATGCGCAAAGAAACAGGATGCTAATAGCAGAAAATTCTTTACTGGGGGCTCTTGGTACTTACCCCTCCAGAAACAGGGCTTCTCTTCAACAATACTGCAGACAAAAACTGCTTGCTGCCCATGCAGGGGACATGCCAAGCTCCTGAAAGAATGTGGGATTGTAAAAGCCCAATAAAGAGGCTGCCTGTAACTAGACAGGCAGTAATTGCAACCCCCACATTAGTGGCCTACATCAAGTAACTGACTTGGAGAGAGGGACAGCTAGACCCTTACCACTCTTCATTGAGGGCTCTGAGTTAGGGACAAAGGCCATATCTTCATTTGCAGATTGATAGTAAGACTTTTATAGTACATTTTGATAGTAAGACTTTTATAGTACATTTTGATGCTGATCAGCAAATTAAACCACAGGAGTATCTAAAAACCCCATTATACACATATTTTAAAATGCTATTTAAAAAAAAAAAAATCACTGGATGAATCTATAAGCACAAATCATTACTGGTTTATATATTGATACATACATTCCTGTGTGTTTCAAGTTCTGCAAAAGAGAGACATTTTAAAAATGGAGAACTCTGAAAACTGCAAAAGCTGGGAAGCCATGTGGTATAACTCCTCTTGGAGTGATGGTTTTCCTGCTCAGTACAGGATGAAATTTAAATCTTTTGAAGTCTTTTGCAAAAGAAATCCAAAGCCCAGTAGAAAAATACCTCAACCAAACAAAACAAGTTCCCCACCACCAAAAACCAAACCAAACAAAACCAGCAAAAAATCCCCACAAATGGCAGGTGGTAGGAAAGAGAAGCACCTACCCACCACACAGGCCAGTAATAGCCTTCGGGGTGAGAATTCTTATCAGGCAAAAAAAAAAAAAAACAGCAACCAACCAACCACCCCACCTCAAATATAGAATTCAATTTGAAGAAGTAATTGAAAGACAACAGCTTAAAAGCTTGGCATCTCCAGAAGTTTCCTACAGTCTTGTGTGTGTTCACAGCTCAGACCGTGAAAAGAACATGCAAAGGCTACTGTTCTACTTCAGGGCAAGATGTCTTCCGGATTATTTACAGGATAACTTTACCTGCTTCTGAATAGGATGAGAAACACATGCAGATACTAAAGCCATGGAAGTGGTGATTTCTAGCAGAAAGACAGTGACATATGTGAGAGACATAGTGATCTAAATCTCTACATCTCTATGTTAGGGAATGTTCACCTATGTCTAACGATGAAGAAAAATCAGAAATAAGATAACTTGATATGTCTTAGGTAGAGTACAGGAACATGATATGCTTTCTTTTTGCATGGCTTAGCCAGAAGTCTGCTAGAAAGACCTGAACATGAAGTTTTCTCACTAAAAATTTTATACTGGATATGGAAAAGTATTTCCCAGTGGTAATTTTGATCAACTATATTTTTCCTGCAAAAACCTTTCTTTCAGGAACTGAGAACGAATAAAAGCTGTGATGGAAAGTCTCTGTCCGGTTTTGTTCTTGTACATTTGGGCTTACCTAGCTTAGGCAGGTATTCTTTCATACTAACAAAACACATACAAAAAAGTAAAGCATTGAGTAACTGACTTGATTTTTATGATTTAACACATGTAAATGTATTTAATCTAATGCTTTGTCATGTATAATTCAGAAAGTTAAGGCTAGCTTTTGGTGGCAGATCAAAACTATGACATATATATACAATTCCCATGAGAAAACGTAAGATCAAATTCTGCATTTCACTTCATCTGAAAAGGAAGGATCATCAGAGAAGAACATTTCAAATGTGTGAACAGTATTTAGGATTTTATGATTTATATTGCATAAAGGAGAAGTAGTTTTCCAGCCTATGAAGTACCACCTCTTTCCTGAAACATTTCTGGATAATTGGCAACATTTGTACCTGTACTTTTTAAAAATTCTGCCATTCTGCATTCCCCCCCATTCAGTACATAATTAGAAAATTTTATTCTCTGTATAGCAAGCAATTTCTTTTCTTGGCACAATTACTGGACTGTATCTTGTAGATTTTTCTCTGAAGTACTGAAATGGAAGGATACCCCCATTAGCTCTTGCCCCCAGCTCCCTTAACTCTCCAGGCAAGTTTGATGAGTCACACTTTTTCCTTTAAAGCTTTAGAATCTCATGCCAAATTCAAGCAGTGTTGCCAACTCCAGTGATTTTATCATGGGTCTCATGATATTTAAAGCCCTAGCTTCAGTGCTCATTTGGTAACATTAGAATCTTGCTTTCATTAAAAATAAATAAATACATAAAATCAAAGCTTTCAGGCTGGAGAACTGTGACAAAATTTAAAAAAAAAGAAA
>JBCJKH010047745.1:0-26372 GCA_039877255.1 Loriculus beryllinus | reverse complement strand
CTAATACCATTCCTGTTGAATAACGTCTACATTTTTGTTACTGATCATAACAAATGCTGCTATACCATGTATAATAGGAATCAGTTTGACTGTGTCTTTTTTGATTCACTAGCTTTCCAGTATACTGATACTGCAAGCAACTAATCAGCTCAGATCTTGACCCATTTTTCACAAGCCTGAAAAGTGTCTGTGAAAGCAGACTCTTCCCCAACTTTTTCAGGTCAAGGCTAGGACTTGAAATTGGCACCAGCAGCTTCCAAAATGAAACTGCATGCAGCTCTCTGAAACTGGGAAACATCCCAACAGGGAACTGGAGGGAGTAGAAAATGAGAGAATAAGGAAGAAGATGGAACATTCTTTAATAATATCCTGGGAAAAAAAAAAAAAAAGGAAAAATTCTGCTTTTTAAGGATATGGTCCTTTGAGAAATATGTAAGCACATCTACATACTCTTTCAGCAAACATCTTCTTTATTAGTACACTCTTTGAGATATTGCTTTCAAGTCAACTGCTTCCCAGGAGCTAAGCATTATGTAAAGGCCCCTTGATGTGTGGGGATGTTTTAACAGGTACAGGTGCTGCCAGGGAATCAAGCAGGACCCTCCAGACAACCAGGGCTGCACTCCACTACTGCTGACTACAGAGACAGGGATCTGGTTGTGCAAGGGACCCCCAGACAGGATGTGGGCATCCATGGTGAACACAAATACCCTGAACCCTCACTTCAGTATCCCAGTCACACTGAAACTGAGAGGGTGCTTGGGAGCCCTTTGTTTATTGACTCCACTTCTGGACAAAGGATGATGGGTTGATTCAGTGCATCATTTTGTATGTTTTTCTGATCACAGAGGGGTTTAAATGAAATACGGAGTGGAGCATAGCCCCATGATCCTTTGGCAGATGAGTTAATATGCAGTAACAATGCTCTTGTGAATATTGGGCACCAAAGGAAGAACAAAAAATCTATGCAACAGAGCATCTTTCAGAGGCTCCTTATGAAAACAGGCCATCTGGCTTCACTGCAGTGCATTTGTTAACTCTCCAGCCTACTACTGTTTCCCTGCTGGGTGACACATGCTGAATCTGTCACACATCTAGAACAAAATTATAAATAAACAATGGTGCATTCAAATAGAACAGAAGTTTCCTGCAGTGGGCTTATAGGAACCAAAAAAGGAAGAAGAGCAGCAAATCCTTGTTCTTTTGTGTGAGGGAAAGTAGGTCCCTTGTTCAGCGCTGGAAAGGCGACTCAATTTTCCCTGGAGGAAGATGTCTTTTGCTGAGTTATGCTCCTCAGCTGTTGCAGATGCAGACCTAAAGGCATTATTGCTAGGAACCACTTGGGCTAGTTAGTATCTCAACCACAGCCATGGCCCTATTTTCCTGTTCAATGGCATGTGTACTTGCAGTACTCCAGGTTTCAAGAGAAACAGGGGCAATAGGGAAGCAGAGAAGTGAAGTCCAATAGCAAGTTAATAGCAAGAATGGATAATAGAGCCCAATTTTGCAGTAGAGAACTAGAGTATGGAATTGCACTTGCACCACTTCTTGTGGGGATTCTGTATGCTGTCTCAGACACTGAGCAGTCTTCTCCTTTTCTCTTAAATAATCAGAGAACTTCCCCAGTGCAGAGAGGCTGTTGGATCTGAGAAACCCAGCTGAACTGCAAACCCATGTAAGCCAAGACGCAAGACAAATATTTGGGACTTCTCATCTCCCAGTCTTTCCCTCATTTTCTGAGCATCAGAAAGAAAGCTGGGGAAAAATTACATGCCAGATCCCTGGCAGCCAGTTTCATCCATGAGCCAAGCCTTATACGCCTGTGAACTGCATGGCAGCAAAGTGATACTTTATAGTGACACCTCCTGGGAAAGACAGAAGAAGCTTTCCATAGGCTTGTGAGCCAAGAGGTCATGTTAACACTGGCTACAAGCCATTACTGTCTGTAGGCAACAGCTTTCTGTAGATGGAGAAGACAACTGGCCATGCTAACTGGGGTACTCGGTTTTGTTTTTTCCATTCCCTAAGTCTATATTATTCAATGGCTTAAAAAAAAAAAAATAATTGGGAAAGAGTACAAAATTATTGCAAGTTAGATTTGCCAGTGGGGGTGGTGCATTTGCACAGGCTACAGTGCTCAAAGGCCGAAAGCTGGGTTGTTAAAAGATTAAAGAGTTATTCTATTTCAGACAATCTTCAAAAAACAAACACTCACTGGGTCTTGTTTTGCCCAGTTCAACTTTGTGCAGCTTATTTGAAGTCACAGTGTATGAGTGGAATTGCTTTGGATTTGTGTTCATGGACGTTAGAGATAAGCTGGGCTCACGGGGGTGAATGGATGTGTTCTTAGGCATAATTAGGGTCAAGTGTGTGTGTGTGTACCCATGTTTGTGCATGCACAAACTATGCAGCTAGAACCCCCCTCCTGCACACACACAGGCACACACACAGAATGTCGTATTGGTGATTTAAAAATAGAAAATTAACAAGAAGAAAGCCATAGGACCTATTGAAAAGCAAAGCTGCTTTTGGAGCAGTCTGCCACCAAAAAGGGTGGCCTGCCACTCTGTCCAGCTCCTGGCGCCAGGTTTCTGCTCACCCCTCCCAGTGCTGGGAATTGCAGCATCTCACTAAAAGCTGATCACAAGGTTGCAGTGGCCATAGAAGATCCATGACTATATAAACTGTCCTGGGAAAGTCAGAGGACTGGAACTGTTGGTAGCAGGAGGCTCTTTGGTTGGCACAAGGCTGCTGTAGAACGTCATCATCATTTTGACCACCTTTACACCCATTTGTTTCAGGTCATTGGAGTTCCAGCACTGACACATTCATTCAAGCTCTCCAGCAAAGCCAGGTTGGGTTAATGACAGCACAACCATGCCCAAGTTTCAGATGAACATTTTTTTAATACTAGCTACTATTCTTAATGCTAAATTCAGACTTTGAAACAACACAAACTCCCTTTACAGTTGAAATCTCTAAAGAAGCTGGCAAGAAGCATACATCTCCTTACTGACTATATAAGGAGTCAAATACCTTTTATAAAGCAACGTAGTTCAGTCATATATTGAGGGTGAAGCAAGGTAGAGGCAGGAAATTAAACTAAAATCAACTAAGTGGGTAGAAGAAGAGGCATCTCTGGGTTTGCTGCAAGGCATCTCCATTGACATGAAACTGTTGGTGCCATCCATGCATTCACTGCTGGTGCACTCACTGTGGATGTAGGAGACTTGGGTCTGGGGGCTTTCACAGCCTGTGGAGATTTCCCAACTTTCACAGGCCAGGACAATTTTCAGACCTGCAACGAGGCACACTGATGGGAAGCAAGCTGCTTGTGTCCTGGAAAGAAAGCAGAGTGGCAAAAGGGAGACTGGGCAGGAACAGGACTGGAGCACCAGGTCCTGGAGCATAAGTACATTTTTCTTTTGACCAGGTAATGACAAAAAAAACCCCTCCATTTTGCTACACTTTATCACTTTATGCAGGAGTCTTGTAAAAGCCGAGAGCTATCATGCTCTTCCAAAATGTGGCTTCCAAATGGCTCATGCTGCACTTGAGTACTTCCACAACCATCATCAGGTACTGGAGAAATGGCAGTGAGCTAGTCATTACGGACCAATGTGCTCACATCCCCAAAAGGAGGTTTGAATACAGCCCTTCGAACTGTGGCTTGCATATTGCTTGGGCCAACAAGAAGATTTACCCTTCTGAGCCCTTGAGTGTGTCCCTGTTAACTGCAGTGCCATTTGAGCGCAACGCCGGCCAGAGGCCCAGATCCAGCAAGGCATGCTCAGGGATGTATGTACACGTGTAATCCCACGCTCTGGATGCAGCTTTCCTATGCTGCTGGGAGGAGTTCCTGGCAGGAATTAATTCTGCCTTCCCGTGAGGAGCAGGGATGCGAACTTCCCCTGAACCGTCGCGCGCCTCCCGCCCGTGTATCAGACAAGCCAGACAGCAGCTCCTGACAGGACTGAAAGTTTATGCTTTTACCACACCAGAGGCTCCCCACATGGAGTGCGGCTGCTGAAAGCAGAGACTGCTTTCTATTGTTCAGATCAGAGTTTGCTCTCTGGTCAGTGGGGAAACAGACTTCAGGATCGAACGCCTGTCTCTATTCGGCATCACTCCAACAGGCATGCAGTGAGTTTTGCTTATGTAGGGACAGATTTGTCCCCAGGTTCCCCTGGGGAGAGCTGCACAGCAAGCTCTGGAAACCATGAGCAATGGACATTCTTGTTGGAGGGAATTACATTTGCCAGATTTAATTTATTAAAATAAGAAACATATTCATCCATTCCCCGCTTTGCATTGTTTATAAAATCATAAGTACAGCATCTCCAGAGAGATATGAGCCAACTGCTGCACATGACCCTCTCTGGGATTTAGGCTGCAACAGGAAACTCAGCTTGGAACAAGAATTCTCTCTTAAATGAACTTTTGAAACTGGATCTACATTGTGAAATATTTGGATACTGAGCAATGGAAGAATGTGGAACATAAACACTAGCAACTGCTTCCTTTGAGCATTAACAAGCTTCAGCAAGCAGGCTGGGTGCTGCTGTGGTACAGGGCACACAAGGAGGCTGGTCAGAAAGCCAGTCTTATAAGGGTGCATTCAGAATACGCTCATTAAATTGCACTACTTTTCTCCAAATAGCCATTGCTCCTAGTTACTAGTGTGGGTGAAGAATTTGTAACTGAAAATTGGTAGCAGTGCCTTTTGCATCTCAAGTTTCTGTGGCAGTCTATTGTTTACTGCCTATGATTTTGCTAGGAAGTGGTATTTGACTGTTGAGAGGGTGGGTTTGCGCCATCCACTACATCCTGACTGTTCTGTTCAGAGAAATCTAATCTAATCAGAGGTTACTTGGGTGTCCTACTGAGCCACCCCAGGATTTGACTTGCAGGCAAACGAAAGAGGGCACGGTCTTTATCGGCTCTAATTCAGTAATGGTGCAAAGCTGCAGGGAGTCAGCTCAGGCCTCAACAAAACATATTGCTGCTTCAGCAAGTGAGCAGAACACTGTGCCCTTCTGGAAACAATCCTGAGCCAGCATCTCAGCAATAAAGAAAACACATTTTTTTTTCTTTCTCTTTTATTCTCAAAGTATGTCACAAAATTTTATCTGACTAAATTTTAAATTATTGAAATATCTGTCAGCAGTAGCTTTGATCAGTTCGAGCAAAACCTCCAGCAAGAGTAGGACACTGCATAGCTTGGAAGGAGAAACTGAGTTAGAAGTTTTCTCTTCAGTCAGGCTCAGTGCCAAGCTTGAAACCGGCTTTAAGTTTTAGAGTCATCACAGCACTGCAGTGAAATCTTTATATAGAACACTGACCTTCAGGGTGGCTTCCCAAGGACCCACACACGCATGTGTCTGTGTGGCCACTCTGGCCCACGAGCCTGCTTAACTCCACCTACATCATCCCTAAGGAGCAATAAGCCATCAGTGATGAAGAAGCAGAAATGAGAAGATGAGAGTCTACGTATTGTGCATGGGACACTCAGCCCTGTCTCTTTTCTATGGTGGGGTTGCAGTGGTATCTGTCTTTGCTGAAAGAGTCCTCCTGCCTTGTGATTATTTCCTTATGTCTTGTTCTTACTTAATTCCCACTGAAATATTACATTCCAAAATAACAAAAAGCACATAGAAAGTGCCACATAGCAGAACAGTGGTGATTTCTCCCAGGTCATAGGAGCAGTGCTTGAACACTTCCGATTTTTTTGCTTTTCACTTCCTCACATTACCTTCCCAGTCCTGTTCAAAACATTGCCAGCAAAGAAGATACACTGTGGGATGTTCTGGTCCCGGTCAAGACAACGGTAAAGCTTCCACTGACCTCAGAGAGGCCACAGTTTTACTGTGCTGGTTTAGTTGGGATAAAGTTAATTTGCTTTATAGTAGCTAGTATGGGGCTATGTTCTGGATTATGTTGATTATTCAGAGATGTTTTAGCAGTTGTTGAGCAATGTTTATACAAAGCCAAGGTCTTTTCTGCTTCTCACATCACCCCACCACTGAGTATGCTGGGGGTGCACAAGAAGCTGGGAGGGGACAGCTGGCCCCAGCTGATCAAAGGGCTATTCCAGATCATATGGTGTCATGCTCAGCACATATATCAAGCTGGGGGAAAGTTGGTTGGAGGATCACTGCTTGGGGATGGGCTAGGCATTGGTCAGTTGGTGGTAAGCAACTTTTTTTCATTTGCATCACTTCTTTTTCTTGGGCTTTATTTCTCTCTCTTTTTTTTTTTTTTTTTTTTTCTTTTTAATTTTCTTTTTTATTTAAAATTATTATTATCTTCATTTCTACCATTAATGCTGTTATTATCATTATTGTATTTAATTTCTATTATTAAACTGTTCTTATCTCAACCCATGAGTTTTCTCACCTTCACTCTTCCAGTTCTCTTCCCCCCCCCTAGTCCTGCTGTGGGGGCAGTGAATGAGCAGCTGTGCAGTGCTTAGCTGCTGGCTGGGGTTATACCAAAAACATTTGCCTGTAGCCTGATTCAAAACGCAGAAGGAGGGGAATAATGTGTGTGAAAATAGAAGTTTTGCAAAATCATTTCCAGCTGTGAAATCCTTGCTCTATTCTCCTCCTTTTTAGATTAAAATGCCTTACAGCTTTCCAGCACCTGCAAAGGTGTTTCAGTGAAAGGTGTTTTGGACAAATCCAGCAAGCCAAGCCAAGCCAAGCTATCACTGTGTGGCTGTAACTCCACACTGGTGAAACTGTCATGTAAACTGGGCAGAGCGGATACCACTTGAGATGAGCCATCCCAGCGGTGCCTGAGGTTCCATGAGGAACTGAAGCCCCTTCATAACTCATCTATTGGATTTACCACTATGAGCTAAGTAAAAGCTGGGGTCTGAGAAGTATGTACAAATCTGTGGCACAGATAGAAGAAGCTCTTCATCCACCTTTCCCTAAGAAATCAAACATCTCTGCTGTCCTGCTGACTCCCGGTGTATTCTTAATAGAACAGTTATTTGTCTAAGTTTAAAGCATTTTATTAAACAAGCCTGGCAACACACTGATTATGATTTTTCACTGAATCACTTTGTACAGTCACCTAGGCTTTAAGCTTAACAAGGCATTCAATTCACTGTTTTACTTGCATTTGAGCCTTAAGGACTCTAATCCTCACTGCTTATTGTTCTCTAGCAGCCCTCTCCTGGAGATCTTTGCATCCAAGTGTAAAACAAGAGACAAAGAGGTGAGGACACATAAGCAATGAACCCTATAGATGAATCCAATGAGCAATGGTTTCAGCACGTTCACAGCCTGTCTGAGACACCCCAGTGCACAGTCTGAAGGAGGTAGAAAGCAGAAAGGCAGCATGAAAACACACAGCCACGAAATTAATGGAAGGATGCATAGGTGGGGGAAAGGAAGATTAAGCCTCAAGTCAGTGCAACTCTCTTCATGCCTCAAGTTAGGCAGTGGCTGAAGAGCTTTGGCTAGGCTTTTTGGCCTATAGTGGTACAAACTGGAGTAAAAGGTATCACTGAGATCTCACATTTTAGTTTTCAGCTTCTAAGCATACTTTTTCTCATCTCTGTTTTTAAGGACTCTCGCTGACTTGGGTTCTGTCATCTCTAGTGGCCACAGGTTTGACTCTGCCAGTGTTAATCACTATGCCCTGACCCAGGAAAGCACTTCTCTGTGTTTGTTTTTAAGCATGCCACAAGTCTCACTATCTTCATAATTCTTGCACAATATATTCTTTAATGGATCTACTGTTACCACAGTCATCACTGCTACTTTTCACCTCTATTTTCCCTTCATTTCCCAGCCTTTTCCACTAACCCTCTCAGTTTGCTGATAGCTTATGTATTTTTAAGTATTGCATCTTTTTGTTTCTTCAAGTTTGAGTTAGTATAGACCTTTAATTCATAGTGAAAGGGTATCCAATAATTAACCAATATTACAGTATTGTTTCGTTCTTTCTTATTAAGGTAAGATAGATCTCTCTTTCATAAACCTACAGCGTCATTATGATTCTCCAGAATGTACTCATTAAGAAGAATTATACAGACAATTAAAGATTCTCATTTAATTTCTCTCTTTTATTCATGGTTAAGAATGTGAATGAACTAAACATAAGTTACTGACACGGTTCTGTATGGATGTTTTGTCTGGCATATTTGCCAGACAGCTTCCCTGTTGCAAAAAAATACTGAAATTAATTCTTTTATTTTCCTCATTAGTTACCACAGATGAATAATTTCTAGGTATTTAACAGATCTGGTATTGATATAGCAGCAAAATTTCATACCCAACATGACAATGCTCAGCAGAGGTGCTGTTTGGCAAGAAAATGTTTATGTTTGTGCATTCAGCCTTGCCTTCACTGATCTAAACTTAGATCTTCTCTAGACTTTAGTGCCACTGCTGTATAAAACCTGCACTGAAAACAGCAGCTAGTATCTCTTCAGTGTCTAGCAACTGCCAAGCTTTCTTATAAGATGTTGGAGCTTCCTTCCTATCACAGACTAAGCTGCCCATGTATATCCTTCTCTAAGAACAGCCGTGTTTTGTCAGACCACAGGTTCACCTTTCCTAACATCTAGTCTCCTGAAAGCAATGGCCCAGGAAAACCTAGAAGTATGATACACTTTTTCAGTGTACCTGCCCAAGGTACTGAGAAACTTAATTTGGGTATTGCCCAAGGCTGAGAAACTTAATTTGGTGACAGTCACCAAAAGTAATGGCTTTGCAGGTCATTGCTTCGGTATACAGGTATATTCTTCTTCCATGTAGTTGTTCAGTAAGCTTTTTGAACCCTTGCAGACTTTTAGCAACTGCAACACTGAAGTTTGTAAACTCTTCCAGTGCACTGCAGCATGCAAAGAAATCTTTTTTTTGTTATTTTTTATCAAGTTTTACACTTGATTTACCAGGTACTCACACTTGTTCACTAGGAAGAACTGAAAGACAAGATTTGCTTAGAACAGCAAATGATCAGACCTGCTACGAATGGGAGTAACAGTGGAATGTTTTGTGCCCGTGAGCCCATGCATGGAAGACCATAAGCCTGGTTGATGACAGGATATATGTGGCAAAATAAGTGGTTGCTGGGGGTCCAAACTCTTGAAAAGCTCTGTAGTTTGGCCATATATCAAATATGCACACTTTGTGAATTAGGAACAGAGGTGACAGTAACAAATTCCCTAGAAACATTGGTAACTGTTTTGGTTTATTGTTTGGTTGGGTTTTTTTGTTGTTGTTTGTTTGGGTTTTGAGGTTTTTTGTTTGCTTGATTGGTTGGTTTGCTTTGTTTTGTTTTATTTTATTTTCAATTACATCTTCATTTCCTTGCCAGAGCAATGCCAATTTTTTGTTCAATAAAAGTTCAGTTTCTTTTAGGTAGTGCTGTACAGATGAATGATGGGAATCCTGGAGCATAGATTTTATGGCATTATATTTTGCAGCAGAGTACTAACGACCAGATCAGTTTTGAGCCTGATATCATTATTCATCTGATTCATACATCATTTCTGCATTCAGATATTTTCCTACCCTCACACTTTAATGAATATTCTGTAAGCATAAGTAACTCACAACTGAACTTGGCTCTTTGTGTCTCCACAACACAGCATGTCAGAAGTGTAATGTGGATGAGCATACTTTAGCCTTGATCACAGGCACCACCATGGTAATGTTTAACATGGGCAACTGTAGTAGGCAATAGTAAGTACTACTTCTATTGTAGTAGCATAGGGATGGGCAAAAGCTATTCTGAAACTACAGATTATTGCAGCCTTCAAGCCAGAAGGTGACAGAGTGAGTTGCAGTTTGTATCTGGAAATGACTCCATCAGTGTAGACAGTAAAAAGCCAATCCAGCAAGGATTACCAAGAAATTGCTCCCTAGCCATATTGTCTGAAGCAGGCATCCAGCATTGAAGAGTGCTAGCTGAGGGGGAAATATCTGCCTTTCTCAACCCATTCATTAAATCTACCCATCTAAAATTGCTTATGGACAGTTTTCCAAGGAGCACACAGTGAGAGATCTGGAATAGATGGCTTTAAGCATTGTGTTAGCTCGGTTGGTGCTTCCTGCCTGGCACTCACTTGTGCTGGGAAGCAGCGTAGGTGACTCAGAGTTTGGGACATGGCTTCTGGTTTCACTTCACACAAACTACAAAAACACATGACTTTTTAACCACATTATTTCTGAGTTATGCTACAGTGAATGTTAATGATCCACAATGAAAAGTTTCCCTGCACCAAGCAAAGCAGACCACTATCCACATTTTCTCTCTCCTTCCTCTATTAATATAATTAATCACACTGAGGGAAAGCACACGCAGCCTTGCTGTGAGGTCCCACATGATACATCACAAAGTCCATAAAAGCCTTATAAACACAAAATTACTATCAGTTAAATAAGTAAATAAACCACTCTGGAAAATAAACCAGAGAAGAAACGAGAAGCTTGCTGTGTGGCTTTAAAATCAGAAAACCCCACTGTCAAACAGTATTTGCCAAATGAGGGACTTCAGCAGGGAACACTAGGGCCATGCAGAAGGGGTTTTGGTGATCAGGAGACAAGCAGCCCATGCTGGAGAGAGGAAAAGCCTGTGTTCCGATGCATGCTGAGAGAAGGCATGTTGCAGTCTCCCTGTGGCTGGCACAGTTATGGATGTCCTCCACCAAATGGTGGGTGTCAATGCAAATGATTCCTGTCCACATTCCATGTGTCAGTCAGAACAGTCCTCAAGGACATGATCAGATAAGCTGACACCCAGTGTGCATATTACTTCTCAGCTTAAAATCACCATGCACTAGTAAACAAACATTTCTGCTAGGCTAGCAATAAATTACAGCACCCAGGCATCGTGAGTTCAAGTGCCTGTTTTTAATGAATAGGTCAGTGAAGAGCAGGCAGCCAGGTTGGACATGCTGTGCCAGCAAGGCTGAAATCTGTTTCGCTCTCAGCTCCCACTGTTACAAGGAGAGGCACAGAGGGTACTCACAAGTGAGCTTTTGATGATGCTGTGCTGCTGCCAAATGATCTCCCTCCACAAGAGCAGAGAAGTAGCAAATGCCTTCTTGGGGTCAAAAAAGGTGATGGTGATGTTTGCCTGGAGCAGAGGTGCTGATCTGGCGCTCGTGAAAGAGGATGCTGAGACTGGGGGATTGACACTGCATTGCACGGTGGGGGAAGGATTTGTCTGTCTGCAGTCAGCGACATGTTCACTTCCTGTGATGGGATGGATAGTGGTGCAGCAGGAGACCTGTCTTGCCTGCTGAGCTCTGCCACTCTGCATGCAGCACAGACCTGGTGTGGATGCTGCCTGCGTTAGCATTGTGGTGAAACTGGAGTGAGCAGTCTGCTAAAAAACAGCATGGTGCTCCACTGCAGTGAGAAAGTATTCAAATGTATACACTTAGGAAAACATTTTGTTTACTGATGGAAATACTTTTCCTTCCATACACTAGGCGTGTCTCACATAATTCAGAGGTTAAAACGGTACTGATCCGGGGCCAGAGATAAGGTTTCATGCATGGAAGAGAAAACTGGTTTTATCTAAACATATTTCCTCAAATAAACCCAATTTTTCTCTAGTCTTGGGTAAAGCAGGAGTAATGCTGGAGCAAATCTATCTGTTGTAAGTGCTAACTCAAGGTGCCAGATCAGAAATAGCTAGTAAGATAGTCTTTGAAGCATGAAAGTGAACAGCAGCTTAAAAATATATAGAAATCAACAGGACACCATGTTTGCAATAAATTCTTTATAGCATCATGTTTCATCATTTGCTCTAATTGAGTTCTGCTGAGAAACAACACTTATGATCATGTCCACTTCCTAATTTCCCCTCTCTAGCAGTCAAGAAAAAAGGATGATTTGTTATCAAGAATAAAATTAAGATTCTGTGGCTATGCAGATATCTGGAAATTACCATGGGCTAAGTTACAAATAAATACATACATGTATGATTTACAAGAAGAAAAAAATGTGCTCAGAATGCAAAATGCAACATAATTTCTGTTCATAGTGTAACCCTGGAGTGTTATCAAGGGTGTCCTGGGTTCAGCAGTAGCAGTCATTTTTTCTCCTTTGTAGTAGCTGGTGCAGTGCTGTGTTTTTGACTTTCAGCCTGGGAACAGCGCTGATAACACCGATGGTTTTAATTGTTGCTCAGGAATGTTTACTCTGACCAAGGACTTTCTGAGTCTCATGCTCTGCCAGGGAGGAGGGGAAGCCGGGAGGAAGTAGAGACAGGACACCTGATGTAAACTAGCCAAAGAAGTATTCCATACCACATGCCCAGTATATAAACTGGGGGCAGTTAACCAGAAGGGCTAGATCACTGCTTGGTCAGGCTGGGTATCAGTCACGGGTGATGAGAGGTTGTATTCTTTTCACTTGTTATTTCTCTTATCATTATTATTACTGGTGGTAGCAGCAGTGGTTTGTGTTATACCTTAGTTACTAGGCTGTTCTTATCTCAACCTGTGGGAGTTATATTCTTTCGATTCTCCTCCCCCTCCCTCTAGGCAGTAAGGTGGGGAGAGTGAGCAAGTGGCTGCATGGCTCTGGGTTGCCAGCTGGGCTTAAACCACGACTGACATATATTAATATATGTAACTTTGCTAATATATTTAACTCAGATAATTTCAATAGCATTCATTTATTTTAATTCATTGGCAATCTTAATATATGTGATATTGTTAGGATTGACATGTGAGGCCAATGATGCTGAAGAAATTGTGGTAATTTTAAAGCACTGGCATTTTTTGATTGCAGCACTCTGGCATTAATTCATTGGCAAGCATGCTTTATATATTGAAAATCTATACAAATTACACATAAAATATAGCCTTTTCATGTGTCAGTATGCTGCCTACAGCTGTAATTATAGCAATGTGCACATATCACATTAATAACATGGAGGAAATCTACAGTACCACAGGATTCTTTTCTATTTGCCATGATTGCTGTGATTGGTAAAAGGGCAAAGAACACAATTGCATAGTCTATCAAAACAAGTTATACAGTATATAAAGAATAAGAGTTATGTAGCTGTGTTTGTCAGTAATCTGTGAAGTTCAGCAGGGACCTTGCTAAAATGATGCCTGCATCTTCTTCCATTCTGCTGTTTAAATACAATTAAGGCATTTGTCAGGTTGGTGGAACTCTCAGAAATGTCCTTGTCATCTCAAAGTGAGTTCTCTAAAGAGTTTTCCTATTCCTATGTAGTCCATTCACAGATCTGTTAAAAACAGTTAATTGCAAAGTGCGGTTATTCATAGCATTTGTGAATGTGCAATTTGATTTTGTTCTTACAGCAGGTGTATAGGTGGGAGAAACAAGGTGCAGTAAATCTTACTGGTTCACTTAAAATTAAAAGCAAGTAAGTAAAAATCCTGTAATCAAAGAGGGCTTACTGCATGTGCTTGTCATGTTCTGCGTCTGGTTATGCCACTTGGAAATTGCCTTTACTCCTGTTCACTAGCATGCAAGTTAGGATAATAGTACTATGTGAGCTTTCTAAGCCATAAGATATTTCATTTGTGTGTGGAGCAAATTTGATATGTGGTTGTATGAGATCGTGAATCCAATCATGAAATGAAAATAAAAATTTTTGAGAAGTTCCCATTTTTATCACTCTTCCTCTTATCATGTTTCTTGTGTTACCTGAGACATATACCTATGCCTGTCAGCAACCAGTTACTCTCTTGCAAGTGTACCTCCATGGTAACTGATAAAATGACTGAAAATGACTGATTATCTCTGTAAATTCTTGAGCTCAGATCTGTGTTTGATCATGCCAAGGACCTTAACTAAGTGTAAAATCGAATAAAAATAAGGTTTCATTTGCTTATTTAATCAGGAAGTTCGTCATGCCTCTGGTTTTTGTAATATGCCGTCGGTTGTCATATTAGAATGGTGAGCTACTTCCATTTGAGTTACCTCAGTTCTTCAGTTTCTCTGAGGGCTCTTCCTTCCATGCATTTTATCATCCTATTGTAAGCAGAGGGTCACTGGCTTACAAGTATTATGCATGGACTTTTCCCCCACCTTTAATAAAAATCACTGAAAGACATGCAATTGAATTTGAACCAAAATAGCAGGGACTTCCAAGAGAATGTTACAAACCACACGAGAGAACAACAATAGTGACAGGTGCTTCAGGAGGTTTTAAGACATTAACCTATATCAGTGATTTCTTTCTCTCTGTGTATCTTAGTGAGCTTCTAATAGTCGTCTAACTGCACAGCTCTGTTATTACCTCTGCTCCATTTTACCAGCTGGCACATCAGGATAGGTAGGTAGTAGGGGAAAAAATGCTAATACTAATGACGGGTTTGACAAAAGGACATAGCAATTGATGCTAGTAATTACTTCAAAAGTAGCAATCCCAATGCTGCGTAGACAGAAAAATTCTTTGACAGTGATAGAAAAGCATGGGTAGTGATCTCATGTCAGGGGTAAAAGCAGAGGTTGAGTCACCATCAGTGGTTTTGCCATCACCGAGAAGCTCATTTACAAGCTAGATGAGGTTTGTAACAGCCATAGTACCCTGTACCAGTAATTATCATTTTAATACACTGAACACTTCCCCTTCTTTTCATCATCACTCTGTTATATAAATGTTCATGTAAGACATAGCCAGTATTATTATGTAAATCTTTATGTAAATCATTAAATGTGTTTTTAAATGTTAGCTTCTCTCAATAAATTGAAACAATTGACCCTCTTTTTGTATACTTTAATTGGATAGAATGAGTTCTTCGTTTCAATCTGTAATTATATACAAAACACCAAGTTATACATAGATAAACCTACTCTATGTTTCTTTGAAGATGGAGTAATCCCTGGAATTAAATGCTGGAAGCTATTCTCTCATTATCTGAGGAATTATTTTTATTAGTGGAACAAGTCTGGACATAGTTAGCTTTGTTTCACAGAGCAAATTATATAAAAGCTAGTGGAGATGCATATTATCATGTGTTTCTGCTTTTCAGTCATTTCTATAAAAATAAATACTGGAGATGAAAATTTTTGTAATTCTTGTTTGCATGAAATTGCATATTTGGCAAAATTTGATAAATATCTTTTGTAACTTATTAAGTAAACTGAAAAATGCTTTGGTACAAATATGAGGTGGTTTTTGTACTTGAATATCTATTAGTAGGGCTGATTTTTAAAATGCCGAGTGTTGGTCACACAAGAGTTTGCACATACTTCCATGAATCTTTGAGAATATTTGTTTACATTTTTCATTTTCCTCAAACTGGTGTTGTCAGTTTAATCTTTTTTTTTTTCTTTTATAGTGAGTATCAGTTGCCAGTTCTCAGCCTTACTAAAATAAGGCTGTTCCCTTTAAGCTCGCCACCTTGTAAGAAATATTACTGGCGGTTTAGAACCCAAGATTTTTTGTCAATCTAGCTCTAAAGGGAATTATAACGTTTCTATTACTACAGGCTTACTGCTCCACTGTTGAGCCAACTGAGATACTCATTCTTCATTTACTGCACTGAAGGTTTGGAAGGTGGGAGAGGGCTATGTTTGGCATACCTGTTGCTGTGGAAAACTGTCAGATGTGACAGTTTTAACCAACTGCTGTGAAATACTCTCGTAATGGCATGGTGTTGTAAATGTCGAATTTGCAACGGCATCCCTCTGGAAAATCTGAGTGGGTGGAAGAAATTTTTTTCACTGCAGTGTGTGCTATCCCATCTTTTTTAATGGTTGCAAATGTGGCACAGAATAAACGGGGATGAAAGAGCCTGTTCTCTATGGACAGTGTTTCACAAAGGAAAGTACCATTTTTCTATGGAGGTGCTTGAAAACGTTTCCATGTCTCTTCTGTTTCCCTATTTGCAAAAAGAATTAATATTTTGATGGAAAAAAAAAAAAGGTCAGGTTTGTCATAGAATTGATCAGCTAATGTAGTAATGTAGAAAACAGTACTTTTGTGAATTATCCATCACAATGAAATACATTCTTCAGTAGATTTTGTACATCTTGCACTGCTAAAATAGACTGTTTACATAAAATGATAACTACTAAAATATGTGAAATCCATTCAATAACATGATGCTTAGAACTTGCCAAAAAGAACATGTTCTAATTCTCATCCACCTCCATTGCTACCTTAAGAGCAGCTCTCTCCATAGCAACTGAAAACTTTTCAAGGCAGCAATAAACTAATCCTCTCCAGCTTCCAGAGCACCATCAAGGAATTTTAAAAACATTGGACTTCCAGCAGCTAAAATACTTCTAAGGATTCAGAAGGCCACAAAGCTAGATACACAAGCATTCTTTTTCCCTTCAGAAGGTAAGAAAATAATGTTTAGAAAAAAGTGCTTCCTCGTAACAAAGATGCATATTCCTAATCCCTAACAGTGAAATATATCTAAATACCAAAAAATTTCCTAGCTTCTGAAAACATACTAACCTTTATCTGAGTGAATGCCAACTTGAACTTAGCAGTTCTTTTTCCATTTTCAGCACTTGGTTAGCAGTGTTGTCTTTAAAATAAGACACCCATATCATATTGTAGTTAAAAGAATCTGAACTTACGTGTAGCTGTTTAACATGTACATTATCATCTGAAAATGTAGGTCACTGCCAGCATCTGCCCATGAATAAAATCAAAACTTCTTTGTGGAATAGAGAAGTGAAACTCTTTTATGTCTCTTGCTCTTTGATATTGAGATAGATTAATGCTAAAGCAGAGGTGATGGTATATTAGAAAAGATAGTGACAAGATAGATTTACAGTACAAAATGTTTTTTACATCTAGAATTAACAAGTTAAACTTGCTCCTTCTGGTGTGTTTTGTTTATTTACCAAGTTCTGTGAATGAAACGGTGACCTCAGTTTTGTGTCTCTTTCATCTGATCATAAAATATCACTAATTTTTACATATACCCCGCTCATTCCTGTTTTGTGTTGTTTAGTTAGAGTTTGGTAACATTGGTAAAATGTATCAAAATAAAACCTGCTCTATATCATTTTTGTGTAACATAATTACTGCATGTTCATATCAAAATTAGACTAGTAATCTTTATTTAAAGCTATTTTTGCTACTAAAGCCCTGTTTCATAATGGAAAGAAAGTGAAAGCTATGGTATTTTCATGTTCTTACTGAAGAGGATTGTTAGTGAATGTAATAGCGTAGCACTGAAATGAAAGCCATATATTTACTTTTAAGAGGAGAGAGGGGCAGTTTGAATCAACATCTTGTTGGTAATTCTGCGGAAGTTTTAAGGCCATGGTTGTCTTAGTTTCCTGCTGTTCTGAGCTGTAAAGCCCTTACAGGCTCCCTGTTGTTCAAAAACAGCTTGTCAGTGTAAATCAGCTTAGCCGACCAATTAATAAATCCTTGCAAACATATTGCATTCACACTAATTAAAGGGTTGGTTTTGGTTTTTTTGGTTTTTTTTTTGGTTTTTTTGTTTTTTTCTCTTTACCATTCAGATTCCTCAGGTTTCAAGTTTAAGCTGTGAAGTGCAAACAACAATCCAACATTCAGTGCAGATCACGCACTGCAGGAAAAGGAGATGCGTTTTCTGACCAAGCACCCAGCTCTTGGGATGGTATGTTCCGCTTTCATATTCAGCGTGCTCATTGCTGAAGGACAGCTTGGGGAAGAGCATGGGCAGAATGGCAGCTATGCTCCCAGCCGAGGCTATCTGATGGAAGTTTTACGCGTTCTTTCAGCTGACAACACTGAGCTCCACATGAACCATTCACAAGAACTGGTCAAAATATTACTGGAGAGAACTGAGTGCCCACAGCGGATTTATGGCACGCAAGAGGATTGTAATCTGGTTAGTGCTTCAATTAATGAGGGATATATATTTACAGGATCGTCAATGAGTCTGAAAATTATTTATTGGAGTGATACTCTTCTGAATATAAAACCTAAACATGTAAAGGGCTTGTTATTGCAGCAGGAAGTTGTCCCTGCTTTAATAATTTCATTCTGCATTATTATTTATTTTTTGAGCTTATGAAGAAGTATTCCAAACATGACAGGCATTCCTTTAAAATGTGGTGTTTCAATTGCATAACACTAATAATATTCCTTTAAAAGTTAGCAAGTGTTTATTTTCCAGTAAAGATCTTTCTCCTTTACCTTGATCTAACTATGAAAGCTTGAATTGAGGACACAGACGATTTCCACTGTGGAAATACATATGTAAAAACTGATGACCAGTTCTGCCATGTCTTTTTTTTTTTTTTTTCCCTGTATTTTAGATCATAAAAAATAAAACCCAAACTGGGTTGTCCCAGATTTATGGGCCACCTCCCTGCAATAGTAGAGATTTAGGGGAAGGTTTTGGTAAGCAGTTCAGGTCAAGGAAAATCAAAGGCAGAACAAGGAATCTACAAATCCAAACTGAAACTGCAAAAAGTCCTGGGTACAGCTTCACAGAGGTTTGGTTGTCTAGTTGAGTTTAGAATGTTTTCAGAGCTGATTCCCCATTTGACAAAGAAAGGAACAAGTCTAATAAGATCATAGGTCCTGGTAGGATGGAGACAGCTTAGCTAAAGGGACTACAAAGGGCTTGATCGGTCTTGGCTTTGATTAATATTACTCTAGCTGTGACACTGTTCAGTGACTTGTTTATTAGCAGAGTGTCATTTTCTATCAGATTTATGAGGATGGTCAAAAAGGTGAATGATTTCACAATATACTATTCATGGCAATCTGCCAAGCCAATGTAATGGAAAACTTTTCCTCCCTTGCAGTAGAAATCTACTTTCTTACCAGGCCCTTTCTGCAGATGCTCCCACTTATTGTATTAACCCCAGTGTGAATTTCATACATAAATAAGGCAAGTGTTGGTTGTTCCCTAAATGGGCAATTTTCATGAAGGAGATCATGCAGTTTTTCTTTTTGCACATTCAAGCAATGGATGTGTAGCAGATACGGACACAGATCAAAAGCTGATAATGTATTAAAAAGTAATGGGTATAGCGTCTTCCTAAACATCACAAAGCAGGGGTCTAGGCCTTCTTGTTCTTCCTCTCAGTTTCACTTCTCTTGATTGTTGTATTTTTTCCTGTATTTGTGGAAAGCATGCACTCTGTGTCCTTGCATGGAAACGAAACTATCTTACTTTGGTCAGGACTTCCAGTCTGTGTAGGCTTCACCTTGGAAATTTCCTGGAGGAAGAATTTGAGGTTTTTCACCATTTTCAGTATTTCGCAGTGTCAGTTATGTCAGTAGGACTGCTCATATTCTGCACTGACAGTGCCACAATTCTCTATGGAAAATCCATGAGAGATGATATCTTCAGTCACATGCAGCCCACATACCACTGTGATGAAGTCTTCCAAGATGATTTGGTAAACTAAGATAGCAAAAACTGTGCAAGAAGCACTATCCTTCAAGATCATAAATATTTGAAAAAGAATGCCGCACCCTAGCTTGGCATTTTCTTTCACATATTTGTTGGAAATTACTAATTGATTTCAGACTCAACTTTCCCTTGTAAATCCAGGATTCTGGTCACAGTACATGACTGTTTTCAAATTTATTTTTGTTAATGATATCTCCAATGGGTATTTAAAAGCAGTGAAGTTTAACACTCTTTTGACCAGTTTTTGATTATAGTTATATATTGGCCCCAAGACTGTCTGGACAGGAGCTGGAAGCTATTGAAAGGCGTTTGAGTCTTTTTTTTTTATCTCCTAAGAGTGCAATTCATGTATTTCTTGCAGTGGTAAGATTGTTTTCTAACTTGTCTTCTAACTGAGAGAAACTCAGGTTCATTGCCCAGCAAATAAGTATTTCTAAAGCAAGGCCATGCAGATAGTTATGGCTGTAAAATACTAGTAACAGCAAAATAACCAGTAAAGAAGCAATTTTTATTCTTTATGTCTCCGTAAGGTTTATTCTCTAGGGGCTACCAATATAATATACAGTAACTGCATCTTTTGTAATGAACCTGCTTCCTTCCAACTAGCAATGTTCTTTCTAGTCAGTTTTCTTGCAAGGGCAAACAACAGCCTCAGTGATTAAAATTCATCCTTATTGGGTTTTCAAATAGTATAGAAGTCTTTGAAAATCTTCCACTACATGCAATATGTTTACTTTATTGTTGCTGAGTTTTTGAAAAGACCAGTTGACTAGAGGGCTTTGGGGACAGAAAACAGGATAGCTATATTCCTCCTAGGCCAAATACTAATGCTCGGAGACATGCGTTAGGAAAACAATTACAGATCTTGTTTAGATTGTGAGAATTTTTGTTAGAATTGTTTCTATTGAAAAGTATCAGTTCCCTCAATTCCTCCAGGGAACACTGGTTTCTGAACAAGACAATGCCTTTGATTCTACTCAGGTTCTGTATAGGAAAATGAACTGACATACAAAGTGAGACACACCAACTAACACGTCATGCTTCCAGGCACAAACAATTTAGTCTGACAAACTAGATTCTGTCTGGATTCATGAATTTATTAAAGTACAGCTTTGGTCATCCCATGGTACCATCATGAGTTGTACTTTGCTCTCTGAAATGTACAGTCTGGCTGTTGTAGAATAATAGTTGAGATTAGCTTGCACGCCTATAACATGCTGGGAAAGGAGCCAATTGGAATAAAACAGCTACACAACGAATGAAAATAGTTACAGGATCTCTTCAAGAAAGATTCTTTATTCTGGGGTTCAGCATCTTACTTCCCATAGCATGACATAGAACTCTATTAGTCTTCTGGTCTAATTTTAAAGACTAACTTATGCTTGAGCTGGCAAAAGTTTCTGGAAAGTGTCTGTATCAAAAAAAAAAAAATAAATGCAAGGTTTATATACATGTTTAATAATATATGTATTAAAAAATCTGTGCTCAGACAGACAGCCTGCACAACCTAAGAATATGATTTCAGCCCCTCTTGAAATTCATCTAGAGAACTAAACGGTGTTGAGACTTTGTGCAGGCTCTCTGCACAGGACCAAATTTTTCCAGTTAACAGAATTCATTGAGAAAAAGTAAAAATAGCTGTATCATTGCAGGGTCTACTAAGTCTCTTAACAATGTATTTAATATGATATAACTTCTGTTTACATACCGTAAATTATCTATAGCCCAGATACAGTAGTTGTCTTATAATGCATATAGAACGCACAATTGAAAATTTTAGTAGCCCTTGTGCTTATCTAATACATTTATAACCAGAAATATAAGCTGTTGAAGCCAGTTGAAGGCTTTTAGTTTGCTACAACGATTGATCGGTTCATCCTGGTTTGTAGTAAACCTTAAATCCCTTTGATACTTGACATTTTGTTAAGACACAAGGGGATCTGGAAAAATACACCGTGTGATCTTGCTGCTATAGAACTGCAACGAGTTACCTGCACCCTCCTCCTGGCATTCCATCAGCCTGCTGCTTTGTAGTCTTAGGTTCAGTTCCTTAAATATAAGAGTTGTATTCTCCTGTTTTCCTCTCTCACTGTATTGCCAGATGACTGGCAATGTGTTGCTTGAGTTAAATTTCCATTTATTTTTATTTTTTCACAGTGCCTTGAACCAGATGCTTTATTACTAATAGCTGGTGGAAATTTAGAAGACTATCTCAGTGAAGAAGTATTTGAGAGAATTTCTCTTATTCTTCTCTACTACATTCTTCATCATAGAGATGCATGCTCTTCAGAACTCAGCTTGAATAATAAGGATTATAAGTTTTACCTGCAGAGTCTGCTTAATTTAAGACATGATGAAGACTGTTATTATTTTTCACGAAATGAAACTGAAGATATTTTGGCTGCAGTAAGGCAACATTTTAAAACTTCTGAAACACAGGTAAAGAAAACATAAAAATAGCTTCATATTTATTACTGATATAGTGCCTTTAAGCTAGTTCAGACGTTGTGTCAGTGTTATGGTCCTTCAGAAAACTGGTAAATAAAAATAAGAGAACATAGGCTGAACATCAGTCTTTTGTTGTGTGTGCTGTTTAATACTATCTTTCTCCTTGACTTCTTTCTGGCATGTGCACTTCCAGAGTCTGCTGAGACGTGGTTGAAGAAATAGTGCATACTAGGAACCACTCCCAAAATGCAATTTAGATACAGTTACCCTGCTTAAGGCAGATGGAGAAGAGTAGCTGCGTAGAGGCAAGACCTGCACTTGGCTTCAAAGGCAGAAAATACTTTCTCACCTCTTGTATTTCTTAGTATAGGTATACCACCTTGTATTCAAATGCTATACAGAACAGCTCCAAAACTGATCTGGCTTGATGAATAATTTTGCAGTGATTAAATCCTTGCCAACGCTTGCACTTCAGTGTCCATCTGAAGCAGGGTGGTATAAGGAATCTGTCCAAAGATATTATGGCTTCCTACAGCTGGGACACATACATTTGTGACTAATTATCTATGAGCAGGAATATGCCTTGTATGGCGACTGATACAGAGAAGCTTAAATTAAAACTTTTTTTTAAAAAAAGAAATGCATATTGTGTATATCCAGCAAAATAAACCCATGCTTTTTAAGTCAGGCAACATGAAGCAATTTTTCTCACCATTGTTTATTATTCCTTAGCTCAAGTAGGGTCTATAAAGTAATAGGATAATATTGTAAAATTCACTATCTGAAGAAAACCTGTTTTCCTTGTAACGGGCAATAAAATAAATTTTTGCTAGATTAGATAATTCCTAAAGTACAGGTTGACCTCCTCTGAGAAACCTCTGAGATGTTTGTAATATACAGTTAAATTTGTTTTATTGCAAGGTTTGAATTTGCCCTTTCCTTTTTTATATAATTAGATTATAATTTACACCATACTCTAGTAAAGTTTCCTACACAAAAGATGGCTAGGAGTCCTGGCTGTGCAGCAGAATATTGAGGGCCTCCAGTTCTTCTTTCTGTGTTCATTGTGTAACCATTTCCTATCATAAATTATTCATTGACCAGTACTTTTGGTTCTGAGTCTTGGTGAACGTGCTGATTTCCAAGAACTCCAATGGTATCTGGGCAACTGTAAAGAGGCATCAGTGGGTATTTGGCATGTCAAGATAGAATAACAATCCATAAAGTGCTTTACTGTGTGGTCTGTTTGTTTATGCTGGCAGCATAATCAGTTGTCAAGTCTGTTCAGTAACTGAGACTCTACCGCTCAGACATGAAGCAGGAGGGTTTTTTATGAAAGGTACTCAAAACATTATAGTCTAATGCTTTGAATCACGATGTTTGAGTTACGGTAAGGGGCCAATGATGCAGGGTAGTAAAAGCATTTTTAGTGGCTCTTTATATGTTTTGATTTCACAGGAAGTATCTTCTTCTCAGTCATAGCACCTAAGATATTATTTGAAGTGAGAGATGAAATTTAGGTTGTAGAAATGTAAGTGTGTATTGGATGGGGAAGAAAAGAACTGCCAGCCTCCTCTGCAGTGTTTAAGGCATATATATAGAGAGATGAGTATGTGTAAAATGTACTCACTTATCTAGTTGAATTTTCAATTTAGATAATATGGGTTTGAAACAAATAAATAATGTTTGCCAAGTTAAGGTTTTGGGGTGGGTTTTTTTAGTTTGGTTGGTTGGTTGGTTTCTTTCTCAAACCCCAACTGTTTGTGATGAAAATAAACAAGGTGGCCAGAAATGGAAGAAAGCAGGGATGAGTTTCCAGACAACTGAGAGGGCTGTATGCTGCTTTCTCACTTCAGACCTGCACATGTCCATAGGCAAGTGTACACAAGTGTCTGCTGCTCCTGTTTGGTCACCCAGTTGGGAAGTCATCTTTTATCTGGAGAATTGTCTTTCCAGATAGCTGCCACATAGCAAATTATTGATTCCACATAATAGACAGGGAACTAAAAACTTTGGGAGAATTCTTGATATAAAGAGTTAAAGTCTGTATTTGAGCCAATTTATTGTACCTTAACAAAAATTCCTCCCTTTTCTGCCGCTTTCTGGAAGTAGATCTAGATGCAGTTGAAGAGGAGCAGAGGAATAAAAGAAACAGCATGAAAGCAACAGCAAAAATAATCTGGATGAAGGACTATACTTCTTCCCCTTATACTGAGTAAAATTCCAGGATTTTTTGTTTATGTCTGTTCTCCTGAAAATGTACTATTTCTCAGTTGCTGTCAATTACAGCTTTAATCTTGATATTTTTTTTTTACTCTGGCTGGCTGTGAAAGCATTCTCTCCATTTTCTCCTCCTGTCACTCTAAGTATTTGAATGGAGGTCACTAGGGCTCTCTTCATGCAATTTTCTCCTTATTTCAGTGTGTTGATGTGAGTACTCTGGAGAAAAGTGCTGATATAATGGACAAAGATGGTGCTGATGAAAACACTCTTCCACGCCTTGCTGCTTTAATCATTACTCTGGCTCTCCAAGGAGTTTGTATGGGGAAAGCAAGTTTGCCATCCCCAGAGTTCTTTGTAAAATATATTTTCAGTTCTCTAAACAGTACCACTGAACTCCAAGTGACAGGTAAGCTATTTATTCCTTGCCTTTTGCAACACACATTTGATGTAAACCATCTTTAAATGCCTCAAGGACATTTTACACTCACTTTTAGGTTTAAATGCTATTTCATTTTAGAGATGTTTAGTAGTCTGCTCTAAATTTAAAAAAAAGAGCTTCCAATTTTATAAATCTCTGAGAGGTATAAAACTAATTGTTACTGAGATCATTAAATGTGTACCATCATAATAATTTATTACTTAGTTGCTCAGCACAGTCTGAACTACCCAAGAGAGCTCTGAGAGTGGCAGTCTAGCTGTGAGAGCAGAGTTCACTGGAGCCCCATTTACATTTCTTCTTTATGCAGATCTTTATACACTGCAAGACTCTTTTAGGTGTAGATAGGATAACTCATGTACAGCAGCCAGGTTAGACACCTCAGTTGCGCACACCTCAATGTAGCGGTACCCTCAGAAGACATGAAATGGGTACAGACTACTATGTTGTGACCATATGCTTTCTGATATCTGCTTGCTGTACCTGAAAACATCTTTCTGGTTTGTGCTTCCCTACTCACTTTCTGACCGTAGTACCCAGTGAGTCTGGAATATGCAAAGTTTATTTTCTTCAGGAGCTCTATTGCTAGACATATCAGAAATGCTGCTTAACCATAAATAGAAGCATAGGAGAGTTCCAAGTGGTCAAAAATAATAATAATTAAAAAAAAAAAACATAAATAGAAAGCACAGGTGTTAATAGCAGCTGCTACCAAGTTCCGTAAAAGATTCAGCATGTTCAGCACTTTTAGAAGCTAAGCCATCAACCCAGAGGCCTATTACAGATTTAAAGGTTTTTTGTAAGACATCTACTTTTCCTTTTTTGTGGTAACTGCTAATAGCAACACTTTGCAAGCTTTTCAAAGCACTTTTAAAAAGTTACATTAAGTAGGGTTTAAAACAACTTTAAAAATTGGGCTGAGTATATAGGTGTCTTGAACTTCTACAGGTGTAAAGCAGAAATCACATATGGGGTACCAAACTGAGGAGGTAAAAAAGTGTTAAAATGAAAAGTTGAATTAATGGTAAACCCAATAAAATTTTAAAAATTACTTGTGATTTTATCTTTTTTTAATGTATATTTTTCCATGGTAACATATCTGTTTTCTAATGAATTACTAGAACTGGAACAACTGCTAAATGTGCTTGCAGCCAAAAAGACCTGCACTGTAAATGGACAGTTTCACAGTCACAAAAGAAGACGTCATAGTACAGCAATCAGAGATATTGGAGTCAGAAATATTCCAGTTAAAGGAAATCATACAAAAGGAGAGTATTTGAAAGGTTATTCTGAAGATCATGAAAGGAACACAGATTGGGACCAGGTCAGTTTATTTTTATCTTATTATAGTATTGGTCAGAATTTCAGTGATAAAAGTTCAAATTGGTTTGGAAACACTGCATTATTTCTGAGCTAAAATATACTAGTTTTAAAAAGTCACGTTGATAATGATGAGAATATATTTTTATATACATATATTTGTTTAAATATTAATTGGGTTAAGAACTTCATGGATGTTGAATGTGTGATTAAAGCAGCTGGGAAGGTCTAATGGAATGGTTAGTGTTAGGCAGAATCAGGTGTTTCTTCAAGACCCAGAGGACTAGTACCATGGCTTCAATGTTTCCACACATTTGTCAGATTTCTTTTGCTCTTATGTCACAGAGTTTCTAGGGCCCTTTGTGCTCTTGTAGAAAGAAGGGTTGTTTTGTACTGAGAAAAAGTAAATTAAGTTTTTGCATAAGTTGTTTCTAAAAGGCTTCTGTAAACTGAAGATTGGGCATTTCCAAAAACTTTTAGTAGGCATGGAGTCCAGAAGCTTCTTTAGAAAGTATAGAGTTTGTAAGACAGAAATTTAGCTACTACCCAGCATCCTCTTTGAGAGCTTTGAAGAATACTGTCTCATTGCAGGTGATTTTATTCTTA
>JBCJKH010047744.1:18446-33218 GCA_039877255.1 Loriculus beryllinus | reverse complement strand
CTCAACTTGGGCTCTCTTTCCACTCCTGGTGAAGCTCTCTGCTGCTGGTGCTCCCCAAAGCAGGGCATGCTGCTGCTGTGATTTTGCTGCAAGGTACCTGTTTGTGGTAGAGGGGCTGAAGGTGGGCCCTGCTCCCCACACTACTTGCATTGATTTTGATGGGATGTGAATGTTGCCTTCTCTTCTGTGGCTACAAATCTTCGAGAAAACTAAAGTCACATCAGTTTTGAAGACCTTCCCCAGCCTCATAAGCTCTGCAGCATGAGGCTATGATCTGTTTGCTAACCCAGATGCATTCAAGGATCTTGGCTGCAGATCTGGGTTGTGAGAGTGTCACCACATCTTGTTGAGCTATGGGCAATGTTCCCAGCTTGTAAAGAGTATAAATATGTCCCAGAGAGTCTCAGGCACCCCTGGAGCTTCAGGCCTGGACCCCATGAAGTTTGTGTGGACTTTGCAGGGGTGCCCCTCTTGGATTCTCTGGGAAGGTGATAGTGGGGTGATGGGGAAGCAGAAGAGAACTGCAGTGACAATCAAGCAGACGTATGCAACTCACCAAGGCAGAAAAAGGTCTCCTTCAGAGTCCGGTATAAATGCACCATGTGTGAACAACGACAGTCAGCCTTTCCTTGGGAGGTTTGCCAGGAGCTGTGTGTGTGCTAGGTCATTGATCCCCTTATGATAAGAGCAGAGAGGATTTAATTCTAGAATGTTGTGCTCTTCCCACCCTGCTGTGCACGCATGGATGATCCCTGCCCCTGTGTACATGCCCAGGGCACAGAACTGTGAGGCGAGATGGTAGTGATGTTCTTTCTTTGACCCACTGTTTGCTCTACCTCCTCTCTCTCTCCTCCTGCTCCAACTGCTAAAGTGGCAAGCCACTACCCTTGCAGCCAATGGTCTCATTCTGAGAGGCTGGCAGCCAGAGAAGCACAGCCAAAGTGCTGGGTGAGGATGATGGGGAGAAACTCTCTCTCTCAGCAGCTTAGGTGGCAGCAGTTCTCCATCATGTTGGCTTCTCCACCAGAAGCAAAAGTAACAAGAGTCAAGCACTAGGAACGCTAGTGAGCTTGGAGTCCTGGTGTATTTCAGAATAGAGGCTATGAAAAAAGGCAAAGCCTTGGGCTAATGCAGACATGAATGATGGCAAACAAGCAGATGTGGGACATTTTCTGCACACGGGAGATTGCAGAAGCTCTCTTGATTCTAGGAATAAGGAAGTAAAAGGAGAAAGGCTTATGGCTGAAGTGCCTTTGCTCCCATAAGATGTGACAGGGGTTTTTGGTATTGATCTGGAAGCCTCTTAATTTGGCAGTCTGGCTGTGCTGTTTGATAGATGTCTGGCTTAGCACTCTGACAGAACTGTGAACTGAGAGCTATATTGATTAAAACCCCTTATATTTTCCTATCTTGCTGCAAAACTGATGCACCTCCATCTACTACTCTGTTCATGTAAATGTATCTCAGACAGGTTGGCACCTTCCCTCTTATGGATCTGCTGCATCCTTTGCCCCTAATATGAGACCCAGGGAAGGTGCTGGGCCATGCCAAAATTTCTGAGTCCTCAGAGAGTCCTTCACAAATGTGGGCTTATACATACCCTTCTTCTTGAACAACACCCACTTATGAAAGCGATTACTTTGGGATTCAGAGCACCATCCAACTAAGTGAGGAAAATACCTGTGTGTAGGCTGGGTAGGGGAATGAGAATCACAGAATAGGGATTCTCTTACTAAGCTGCATTCTCTGCCTGGAGCTCTCCCTGGGTTGTGCCACTCACCCACACCCCCGGGGCAGGCCTGTCAGGAGGGTGAGAGCAGCATGTTATATGATAGTGAAGGATGCTCAAGGGGTGTAAAGGAGGAACTGGGAGCAGAAGGGTTCCTCCCCCAGACCTGCTGTGTCAGGAGTGGCCGCAGTCCTTCTGTCGAGAGGCTGAGTGCAAGGATTAAAGGCCTTAGCTACTACTGACCATGGGATTAACCCCTGTAGGAAATTAAAGTTGTAGAGAAGGCGCTTCACAGCTGAGAGAAAAACTGGGATCTGGATTAGAATTGGCAGGGCTGGTGACAAGCCACCACCCACAGCCAACTGTTCCTGGCTGGATCAGAAAATGTTATCTCAGCCTTCATGTAGAACCCCCCTCCACATCTCACTCGGTTACCAATTTTTGCCAACAGTGTGAGAAGAATAAAAACATCACTCTGTGACAAGAAAAAGAGAAGGGAACTGGGTAGCCAGCTCACGTGTCCCTCCTCTGAGCCCCTCTCCCACTCCCTCACCCGCTTCCCTTCTCAGCTGCCTCCGTTTTGCATGGAGGAAACACGCACGTGGTCTGTTGCATTCAATAATACTTGGAGAAGATGCTGGCACACACATGGCTGGATTTCTTCCTGTCAACTGCCCCCTCAGCTCTCCTCCTGCTGCTGCTCTGGGCCTCCTCCATATGCCACACTCTCACTGCACTGGGACTTTCCTGTCACTCCCGTGCTGGATATCCCAGTCTCCCCACCTGTTTCCACAGCTTCCCAAGGAATCCCACTTCTCCACAGCAATTTGGGTCTTTCCCATCAGGGATATCCATCCTGGCTCCCCTTCAGCAGCTCTGTGTTTTCTCAGAGGATTTGATGATGCCTGATGAACTTAGTATTTCCAGGCCCTCCGACATCTCCCAGTCTCATTATTGTGCATTGGTCAGGCTTGGGATGCAAGTAATGTTTCCTGGCTAAGGTACAGGATGAAGAATCAAGAAATCTGGCTTCTCTGCTGATTTTGCCACAGGCCTGTCAGGAAGCTTTGGGAAAGCCTGGCCAAACCTCCTTTATTCTGTGTTACTTTGGAAAGCCCTACAAATCATCTCTGCTGAACAGAAGAGCATTTAGAAGCCCAAGTGATCCAGTCCAAGCACTGCACCTGATGACTTCAAAAATCCTGAGTGAGGAACTAATGTGAGCACTTGAAGAAGTATGAAAAGCTAGACAGCTGAAATTTCAGCCAGCCAAACTCAGCAGCCATTTTTACCTCTGTGACAGTTTACCCCTCCATAAAATGGGAATTAAGCTGATCTTAGAGTTCCTCCTCTTGGGGAGGAAACATCTTTTAACAGCAATCACATTTGCATTTCAGAGGTGCCTACACATTGTTCTTCCAAAGATCAGAAGCTTTTTGACCTCTTCACATCCCAGAGAAAAGGGTGAGATTTTATTCGCACCCAGTCAGGAATGTGGCAGAGTCCCTTACAATACAAAGTGGGGTTTGCACACTTTCTACTTTACAGCTTTCAGCATGAGGTGCTTTGCTTAGCTGTGATTGATCACTGCAAGTCAGATGGCATCATTTCTCCTGCAGCTGAGCTTCTAGTATGAATTTAAAATGTGCTTTGCACTGATAGTGACAGCACAACACTAATGAATCTTGAACACTCATGTGAATAAATCAGCAACTGCTGGAAATGAAGCCCCCAGCTATTTAGCTTAGAAGCTCACTGGGACAGCGACACATGCTCCATGTTTCTACAGTTCTGCTGAGCTTGGCTGCCATCTCTGGGTGCTTCTGCAGTCCAATTAGACCACAAATGAGGAGCTGCCACTGAGACAATGGGACCTCTCATGGTCAACAATTTGTATGACTGACTTAGGTCTGCTGGGGGACCAAGAACAGGCCAAGATCATCTCTATGCCACCTAAGCCCACTTGAGGTACTGTCAGGAGCATGACCCCCCAGCCAGATTACTTCATGCAGTTCCAATTGCTGTAATCAGACCACATGGCTGACGTGTCTCCGTGCCCTCTGTGACTCTTGTCCCCCAAAGGGCTCATGAAGAAACACAGAACATGCTTTAGTCACCGGGTGCCGTGGTACCTCTATCCCCCTCCATTATGGGGTGATGGTAATAAAACAGGATTCTTAAAGACAACAAGGAAATGGGAGGGGACAAAGGTAATATCCTTGAAGTGTCCTTCATGCCCCGCATCACCCTGCTGCTTTTCTGGTAAAGGCTAAAGCAATACAGCATTGGAAAGGGAAAAAGGACTTTGCCAACATTATGCATGGAGAGTGTGGGGGAGGGATGAACGTCTGCATGTACTTCCTGATAATTTACCACTGGCATCTGTTGCAGCCTCTGTTACCTACCCTTTTGTAATATAGGTCACCCACATGCCCTGCCAATGCTCATAAGCCAGGCTGTTAACGGAGTCTGATCCCTGAGCCGTGATCCAAGGGTTAGTGCCAAGTATTCGGAGAGATAATCAGAGACAGAGGTTGCTGGGCTCTGTTTTTGACCATGGCTCATCCTAGTGACACAGTCACCTGTCTCTCTAGCCTCAGTGTCCCCATCTGGAAAACGGGATAGCTTTATCCACCGACCTAGACAGAGGCACTATAGGCTATGACACCAGCCTTCCTTCTGGGGGTCATTACATACAAAATAACACCACCTACAACTACAGTAAGAGCCGTTTCTAGAGCAGATGGAAGGTGCCACAGAATTGGGAAGCATTACTAAAGCAGTATGCCGATGCAGTAAGCCAAAACCCTCCCCACCCTCATAGCATGATCCTTGGGACCCTATTTACAAAAGCTAAGGCTTTAGATTGTCACTGCAAACATTACTGGTGCCTGGGCAGGGAAAACGGAAGCACAAGACAGGGATAGTGGCTGCTGTAGACTTTATGCCCTGGCTAGTGCTGCAGAGTCATTACAATATCCTCCACCTCCCTCCCCCCCTCCTTCTCAGCACTAAAGTTTCCTGTTCAAGCTAATTAGAGGAATCCTCATTAGAGAGTCCTCTAGAGTCTGACAGCAGGCCAAATGTCCAAGTGGCACTTCAGCTCAGTGTATTTTTGGCCACTGGAGACCATGGGCCAGAAATGGCTGATTTCATTCTCTTGCTTTGAGCTGAAACTATGAAAGTTGTCTTCTACTGTCCTATATCAAACAGCAAGAAGAAAAGGCTATCACCAGCCCCACAGGCTACCCTGTTCCTTTCTCTAGAATCTGGAAAAGAGACTTAACTCCAAGTATGCAGAATACCGTGTCCCATGTGACACGGCATTCAGCTGACGTGTTGCTCCAGGGAGAAGGAGCTATCTAGTATGCCCAGAAGAAAGATTAATGCCTCATTTGTGGAGCCCTTGAATGACTTCAGAGTATTCAGAGCTGCAGCAATGCTGATCAGCCTTGAGCCCCCAAAACTCAGGCAATGACAAGCTAGTTCAGTGCCTCTCCCCTTGGGCTGGGGGTGTATGGGGGGGCATTCCTAGGTCTGGCAGAGTCCTCACTGCTGGAAAAGTACCTGGCTGTCAGGATAAAGCAGCCAGACAGATTTGGTGGTGCTTGGAGAGCCTTGAGGTGTGGGCAGATGCTAGTTGCCCCAGGACTACGGGGTTCCCAATGCTGCATTGGCAGTGAGCACAGCTGGCCTGGTGCTCTGCAGAGCAGAAGGCATCTCTTGGGCCAGAGTAAACCAGCTAATTAAGTCAGAATTCAAGACAAATCAGAAAAAAACCTGTAAAAAAAGAAACTCAGAAATCCTCTCTGCCACCTTGCTCTCTCCTGGCTGCAGAATAGTCATTACTAAGGGTCTAATGTGCTTATGGTCAATAGGTGCGTGAGAGAAACTGGTTTTTTTCTGGATCCTGGGAATTAAAATTTCTCCATAAACATACTACGTCCAGGTATAAATGGAGAAACTCATTGCCCCTTGTACCTCGGCAGCCTCTACCTATTCTGAATCTACTGCGCTGCCACCTGAGCACGTGCTATGAATGGAGAAGCAGGCAGTTTTGTGCAAGACGTGGATATTGTAAATACAGGCTACAGAAGAGCACCCCGTACCTGTGCATGCCCAACTGTGCACACATTTGTAAACATAAGTTAGACTGGTGACTATATCTGCATACATACATGAATATAGTTGCGTTTAAGTCTTAGAAACGTGTATGAGTGCACAAAGGGTGGCTGCTATCTGTGTGGGGCGGGAATGATGTGTTTATGTGACATGCTTTTAAAATTATCTTGGGTTTATCAAGGCGCCTCCATCTTTGTGCATGTTGCAGTGCAGGAGACAGCAGTAAAGCCTGAACAGGTGTTAATCACTATGCACTGTAATAAATTCTAAACATAGGGAAAGGGCTTATTTATACACGGCTGCTCCTCCCACCCTGCACTCTGTGCTTGAGCCTTGGCGCTGCTTCAGAGAAAGAGGCGCCCGTGAGGTGCCAGAAATGACTGCAAGATCTGGACTTGCCCTGGCAGAGCAGGAGCTAAGGGTAGAAACCCTGACCCCATCCTCACACCTGGGTATGCCCATCCTGCTTTCAGCCCTTAACTGTTGCCTGGGGATGGCGTGGCTGGATTGCACAGAGCAGCGAGAGTGGTTGGGGAGACACCAGCCCCTGGCATAAGCAGGGACCTGGGCTGAGGGGAGACCACAGAGGAAAGCCGTGTCATGAAGCTGTTTTTTTTCTTTTAAAAGAGAAAAAAGGCTTAGCCCCCCTGATTGGAGCTGAGCCAGCTGATACAGATGGGGTGTTACAAAACAGAGCCAAAAGGCAAGAGCGCAAGGAACAGAGCTATCTATAACCCTGACAAAGTTAGATGGAGTGAAGGTGGGGAAGAGGGGAAGGCAGAGTGTGGCAGGCAGCCCCTGATGCTGACAGTGAGGACTCGATCGTTTGGCAATGGGATTTGGAGCTGATCGGCTCCCGCTATCCAGCAGGCAGATAAGGCTCTGTGGCTGTCAGCTTAACTCTGCCGTTTATTCCTGTGCTGTAGGGAGTTAAATAGAGCACACGGAAAGCCTGCTGCCGGCAGTGAAAGTCAAGGAAGGAGAGGAAAGGAAGAGGCAGTAACTGGGCAGTGCGTGGGGAGTCGGGTGGAAGTGGCTGTGGGCAGAGCCCCTCCAGGTAAGTGCTTGTGGCTTTTAATCCTTGTCGCTACTGATGGGGACAGGAGACTTCAGGGGTGGCATTTAGGATGGAGACATTGATACGGGGGAGGCTGAAAGTCTCCTTCTCAGCCAGGGTGAATGCAAGCAGCAAATGAGGACAGCTATTTGCTGTGGCTTCTCCTTCAGTGCGGACTTCAGGGAAAGGGCTCAAGCTCAGTTTGGGGAGTGGGGGGCTGCAGTGAGTGGTTTCGGTTCTGTGAGGAGTATTCATCTATTTGGTGCATTGGCATTTGGGTAAATGATCTAAATAGCCCTGCAGAATGTACTAGTCCAGGCACCGAGCCTGCTCAGCTTTCTCATCAAGATGCTAATTTAAATATTTCCTAGTGGTTTACTTTCCCATATAAAATAAATCATTCCTGGGAGCCTGGGGGAGGGGAAGCAGCTGGCACGTGTGTGGGGAGGGTGTCCCGGTGGGAGTGCTGCACCCAGCTAAAATAACGGCTGTGGATGTTGTCAGAGCCCCTCAGAGAGGGTGGAGGATGATGTATTTCTGTACCCTGGTTGAAACGTGTCCATCCAACTGCTGCTGTGACTGTCGGTGGCACATCTGAGAGCAAGCAGGGGGGACAGGAGGGTCCGCGGTGTTTCCCTTTTTCCTGCTTGCCTGTATCCAAAAAGGAAGCGGGAGGGAAGTTGGAACCTGTTGTCAGTCAGCTATTGTCAAGGGAGAGTTTATAGTCTTTGGGTTTCTAATTAGTCTGAGCATTTTTCCTTCTCCTAATTAAGATGCAATTCCTCTCTTTTCAACACTCCCACTCAGTCTCCCCTGCCCCAGGTCCTCCCTTCTCCTTTGAGGCTCCCTCGCTTGTTCTTTAGCTCCTGCAGTTGCTGCAGTGTGAAATCCCCAAGCTGAAGCTGTGCTCTGGCCAGCCCTGCTCCAGCCACCACATCCATTTTACCTTCAAACAGAAAGGAAGAGCTAGTAGGGAATACAGGGCAGTGGAGAAGTGGCTTGGCAGCCGCTGGTACCCAGACCTCAGTGAGCCTGAGCTGTGCATCAGGGAGAGGATGGACAGGTTGTACCACCTGTGTGGAGGCAAGAGGGAGTGAGCTGGAGTCTGCTGCCCTGGCAGGGTCAGCTCAGCAATTCAGCAGGTTAACCTTGAGTGTGAGGCTAATGTAGGTACCATAGCAGGCTACTCAAACACGGGCTTGTCTCTTTGGCACTAAGGTGAATCAGGCTGTATTTCTGCACTGTGAGGTTCAAAGTGAATTAACATTGTGCCTTTGCCATGCTGTGCCTCCTGAAACACCCTCCATCTCTTCACCAAGATGGAGCTGATTCCTTAGAGGCAAAACTCTAGTTGGGGAGGAGAAAGGACAACACTCAGCCCAGCCCTGTGTCTTGTGCCCAGGCAACTGAGTCTCACCCACTCTTCTGCTCTGCCTCTCCAGTACCTGGCTGGCAAGATACAAGGTCATTTCTCCTCCCTTTGGGGCTGTGTGCCAGGCTGGCTGGTGGATGTGAAGACACGCCGGAGAAGACAACAATGCTGCCTACAACTGCTGGCCACAGGTGGAGGAGCAGGTTCCTCATGAGGTGGCAAGAGGCTTGTTGTAAGTAATGCCTACTCAGGTACTAAGTACAATGCTCCTGTTTGTCAAGGGAGTGGAAAGAAAATAGGTCACAGCAGGGTTAAGAATAGGGGAAAGGGACAGCTAAGAATGGAGATGTTTGAACTAATTCCTGATTCCTTTAGAGGCCAGGCTAGGTGGGAGGGAGAGCGAGACTCTAAAGCTGAAGATGGGCTTAAAGTGGGACAGTGAGTGATGATTGCTGAATTCCAGCAGGCCTGGCAGGTGAGAAACAGATACCACTGCACAAGGAGCCACACCGAGCATTTCTCAGTTTGGCATCCTGTGAGCTGCAGACCCCTCTCTGTGGTAGGAATATGTATATATATATATATATATATATATATACAGGCTGCTGGGCAAGGCTCCCAGCGATTTACAGCAGAAGTCATGAGAGATTTTAGAAGGGAACGCAGGATGCAAATGCAGAATTATCCTACTGGGCACTGCCACATGCAGTGAAAATCAAGGAGTAAATAAAGAAGATCTCTTTTACATTAAACTGTAAAAGTTCAGCCTGGGCATCTTCCCAGTAGACTGGGGCATCTGCTACAGCATCACTGCGTGCAGAGCAGAGGTGGCTGTGGTGATGTGAGGCTTCTAGGAGTGTACCTGCAGTTCCCAGAAGCATCTGTGGACCACAGCAGAGGAAAGGGAGCACTTAGTGTCCATCATTATTACATGCCCAGGTGCCAAACAGGTCTCTGGTTTCCCTTGTTCCTGTCCCCCTGATCAAATTTGGGGCTGCCACTGTAAGAAGCTGGGGAAATTATTTCCTTCTCCAGAAAACAGTCATTTTTGTAATCCATCTTTACAGACTAGACTGCTGTATAAATGATTTATAATTAATGCTACTGAGTCTTGACTTAATCTGATACACCTAGATCAGCTTTCTGTCACCTACTAGTCACCAAACACCCCACAAAGTAACTTCATCTTCCCCTAACGCAAGAACACATGCTACTCATCCTTTTGTAGGGCTGGGAGAGTGTCAAGTTCTGTCTATTGTTTCCCTGCCTCTCTTCCCCATAGAGATTCATGCTCACCAGTGTGAAGAATTCCTTGGTCTCAACTCACATACTAGTGGATACACCTCTTGCAGGGACTGAAAATGAAATCAGACCTTCTCCTCTCTATGATTTTAGTTAAATATTTCCAAGCACACAGAGCAATATATGGGCAACAACGAGACATTTCTGGCACATCCTACATGGCTGCAGAAACTTGGCATAAATCAGATTCTGAACATAACCGCAGCCAGCTGCCTGAGACTTTGTTCCTACCAGCCGCTGCCAGCATCCATACTGGTGGAACCCCACACCCACCCAGTTGGGGCTGGTGGCGGGTAAGCATTTTCAGAGATAAGCCCTGAACAGAATGCCACCTGTATAGCATTACACACAGTCTGCTCTTGCCTTTCTTGGTGTACAAAGCAGCTAAGTGTTATCTCATCATCACAGCTGTCAATCTATTATTAATACTTTACTTTTGTTAAGCATCCAGGAAAAGATAGGGTCACTTGAGTGACTCACAGCTCTTTCCCTTCCCCACTCTAGCTCCCATTCTTTCAATTCTCTCCTTACAAGAGCGCAGTGTATTCTGAATGGAATTAAGTATCATCCAGCCAGCCAGTACTTGCACTGCGCCAGTCCACAGGCTATGATCGGCTTTCATGGCAATTTTTGCTGTTGACCCCTGCCTTTCCATGATGAGAAAGCACGTAGGTGCTCAAGGTAAAGATTTCTCTTGTATTTCACCATAAGGATCCACAATTATCATTAAAAGAGCACACAAATTGGCACAGCCTGAGCTGAAGTACACCTGAGATCTCAACTACAGGACCAAAAAATTCTTGAAGGAATTGTGAAAGATGGATGAAATACAAAAGACTGTCTCTCTGAATACTTATCTGCTGGTCCCTAGTGAAGTCATCACATAATTGCAGAATACAAGGTTGGAAGGGTCCAACTTTTTTAAGCAAAGCATGACCTAGACTATATGTCCCAACACTCTGACCAGCCAAATCTTAAATGTGTCCAACGCTGGGAATTCACACTTTCCCTGGAGAGATTATTCCAATGGCTGATTGTTCTCATTGTGAAAAATATTCTCCTTGCCTCCAATTGGAATCTTCCCAGAAGTAGCTTGTGCCCATGACCCCTCAGCTTTTCCATGGGACTCCTTGTAAAAGAGGAGTCTCCACCTTCTTTGTAGCCGCCCTTTTAATCCTGGAACATGGTGATAAGGTCTCCCCTGAGCCTTCTCTTCTCTAGGCTGAAGAAACCCAGTTCTTTCAGCCTTTCCCCACATGGCACTCTTCCCAGTCCTTTGATCATCTTTCTGATCCTGTGTTATATAGCTTAGGATCCAGATTGTGTAGTTCTCCTTAGGCTACCAGTCCACAAATCTGCTGATTCTCACAAGGACCATTGGGAACATGAAAAGACCCCATGCAGGATGACATGGTTTGAGTATGAAGGCAGCATTGCTGACAGATGCCAAGACAATATAAGAAAATGGGCTATGGGTTAGACTAAACTCTAGAGAGTGGTGTGACAGAGGAGCGGAAGAGCATAGCTGATCCAGGCACGGCTTCTCCAGAAGCTCTCCACCGGCTCCCTCTACTATGGCAGTCCTTTCACAATTCCTTTGGGGTTAAGAAACAGAACACCTGCTTGCTGGGTCTTCGGAAAAAAACTAGGACAGAAGAATCTGGTTTCCAGTCCAGGAAAGAATGGAGGGAAAATAAATGCCTCCACTTCAGCTAATGTTCGCCTCTAAAAAGACTCTACCAGTCCCAAGCAACTGCCTCTGAAGAAAAGTGAGAAAGGGAGAGGACAGGGCATGACATACAAACAAACCTGCTTCAGTTTTAGTCAAATGTTCAAACTTGTCACCTTGAAAAGCAGCAAGGGAGCTCAATTTGCTTCCCACATTGAGAAACTAATCTCAATTCCACAAAAGGAATTAAGATGAAGGATGCAAATGTTTTACATAGTCTGCTTAAACATAACTCCCACTCCTCCAATGACAGGAGGTACAAAGCTTGCTTCCCTGTTGCTGGTGCGTCTTTGCCACAGAAATGAGAGTTTTAAAAGCCACTGGCTCACAAAGAGGGTTGGTAACTAGGGCCCTGATGCCACTCATGGGATCTGGACCCGCATCTGGAATGGTGATCCACAATAGCTCTACAAAATGCTGGTTTGTGCATTATCTGACCTTCCTTTTGGGACAGTGCAGACAAAAGGGGGTGTGCTAACCTTTTTCCTAAAACCCCTTTCTTCAACTACCGACCTACAATTTTCTTCCTCATCTTCATTGTTATAGGCAATTTTGGTCAGAGGAGACAGATGTGGGGGTATTGCAGTGGGATTCAGAAACTGTTTTGAGAGCAATGTCAAGTACCAGGTGTCCAGTGGTTTAGGGTTTCCTTGTTACCTTTTAACAGCTTTATTGGTCATTCCTTTGTTAGTGTAATCTAATTCATGAAAAAGTCTTTTGCCACAAGGTGCACACAGTACACTGTGGATATGGAAAGCAAATGATACCCTGATTTAGAGGCTAACTTGGACATGAGCCTGATCTATCACAAGGATGAAAATACAAAAAGCGCAGGAGCACAACTGAAATGTAGGTTGTTTTGTTTTCATTTTTCTTAAAAGCTTTTCATTAACATGTCTATTTCTGTAAAAACAGAGCTTCTTAAATATATACCAGTCCCTTCCCTCTCAACCCTGACTGTTTGGGAAGATTTGCCTTTCATCAGAGGTGAGCCTCCCACCACTCTCTACTCCATTCTCCTCTGACAGGTTCCAGTATTCTAGTACCCAGCAGTAAATTCTTTTGGGGTGCACCACTTTAACTTCCTCATGAGACTAGAAGGATATTTACTTCTTGCTCATGACAAAAAGACTAAGAGGAAAGTCATGATGATGGGCCTCCAGTAAAGGGATGTAGCTGTGAAGAAGTTCATCGCACTGTAGGGCATTGCAGCAGAGTCACACTGTGAGGGTTATATTATAGCCATAGCTGTGGTCAAGATGACAATTGATGAGGATGGGAAAGCACTGTTCTAATACATGCACTCTCTTTCCCCTGCTTTTTACCTACCAGTGCTTGGCTGTTGGCTGTCACTGTGTGCTGCTGAGTCCTTCTTTGCTTGTCCTTCCTCCTGCAAGTGTAACAGTGGCAACCTGGAAGTGGACTGTAGTGGCTTGGGCCTCTCCTCCATCCCCTCAGACATCCCCAGAAACACCAGGACCTTCCTCTTTCTCAACAACAAACTCAGCATCCTGCCGGGAGCAGTGTTTTCCAACCTCTCAGCTCTACAGAGGCTGGATCTATCCAACAACTTCTTGGACCAGCTCCCTCAGAACATCTTCAGTGACCTGGGGAACCTCACGGAGCTTCAGCTGAGGAACAACAGCATTCGGGCCTTAGACAAGGACCTGCTACAACATACGGCCCTGCTGCGCCAGCTGGACCTCTCCATCAATGGCCTGGCCCAAATACCCTCAGGCATCTTTGATGACCTGCCTGCTCTCCGCTCCCTTTCTCTCAGGTCCAATCGCCTGCAGAGCCTGGACAGGGTGACCTTCGAACCGCTAACCAGCCTGCAGCAACTCCAAGTTGGGGATAACCCCTGGGAATGTGACTGCAACCTCCGAGACTTCAAGCACTGGATGGAGTGGTTCTCCTATCGAGGTAGGTGCTTGCACAGCAAGAGCCAAGTGCGGAAGTGTGGGTCCTCCATGGAAAGGCAGACAAAGGCAGGCAGGGAAGAAACACGACCAGATACATTTGGTAGGTCAGGCTGACCCGAATGTCAGATCTTAGCCAAGGAGCATGAAGACCATGCCACAGTGCTAAGAGACAGTTTAGCACCACTGCACCTACATGTAGCACCACTGCTACACTTAGAAGTCCTCTGCAGCCCCAGATCTCCTATTTCCTTGTTTTGCTTCCATTCTGAAAGATTTCCTTTTTTTTTTCATTGGGAGAGAAATAACACAAAAATTTTGGGACTATGAGCTCCCCTCACCCTTTCTGCCTAAAGAGAAGAAATGCTTTTCACGCTTGAAAATAACCATCCTGGCCTCTTTCTTAAGCTGGAAGAACTAGAAGCTGGATTTGGCTGTAAAGAATCAGGTTTGCTTTCAACAAAAGATCCTATAGGAAACAGTGCCACTTAGAAAAAATACTGCAACTAATATTGGGAAACCCAAACTAAAGCCCCCATTAACAAGCCAGGCCCCAAGTCAGACTGGCTATAAAATCATTTCAAACCAAGAAGTTCCTGACAAGTTTGTTTTTCCAGCTTTTTTCTTGAGATATGGAAGGCTGGAAAGGTACATATCACTTAGCAGAAAAGCTGATGGGATGACACGCTTTCAGGAGCTGTGACTCAAGGAAAGATGGCACATTATACAGGAATGATGATCGAAGGCCTGACCTTCTGTCACTAGAGCCAGTGAGTAGGAAAGGGTCTCAAATCATGCGGATAGCTGTCACATCTCTGCTGATCACAGCCATGCTGCAAAGAGATTATCTATGCCTATGGCTACACTGCATTCTGAAATATGCATTTGTATGAGCAGAAGCAAACCAGCATACGAGTGCCACTTTCCTCTTCTTTTTTCTTTTTGGTTTGTTTTGTTTCTTGACTCTCAAATCACAGAGTCAATGAAAAGCACATGGAGTTAATTTTGCTTTTTTTTTCCCCTCACAAAGAAATTGCCTAAACTTGCTCAAGCATTTGTTTCAACATCTGTCATTATTTTCACAGAGGGGGGTTGGATTAGTTGTTCAAAGATTGGTCTGCTGTTATTTGGAGAAGATACAACCTGGTCCTATCTTTTTGCTTCAATTTCTCCTTTTCTAAAATGGTTCTACTAACACTTATATAACTCACCAAACAGTATGAGGCTGATTTAATAGATGGTTTCAGAGGGCTTTCATGTCTTGGCCTGAAAAGATGTCTATGAAGATATTACGTACCATGAACTCTACTGTCAAATCCAACCTAGGCAGAAACATATAAGCCAGCTGCCATGGTTGAAACTGCTCCAGCTGTGGAGGGCTAAGGCACTCAAACTTAAACAGTGGAGATTTGGGTTAGATGTAGGAAGACATTCTTTACTATGAGGGTGGTGAGACACTGGAACAGGTTGCCCAAGGAAGCTGTGGATGCCCTATTCCTGGAAGTGTGAAGTCCAGGCTGGACAGAGCCTTGAGCCACCTAG
>JBCJKH010047744.1:0-10563 GCA_039877255.1 Loriculus beryllinus | reverse complement strand
GATACTATCTCACTATTGCCATCCAACAGTAAATATCACCTTTCTTCCCTCTCACCACCAACCAATGTCACACAGCACACTCTGTAGGCTGTGTGAACACAGTTCCTACTTTAAAGATGAAGGAATATGGAAACACTAGGGCAAAACCCTAACAAGCAATTTTATCATCAAGATCATGGGAACTAGTTCTGATCCGACTTATAAACCCCTCTGTAGTAGTATAAATTCACAGGATTTTAAACAAGAGTCCCATGCAGTTCTAGGCAAGAGAAAAATCTAACCCTTTAACTAAATTGATTGTCCCCTTCTAGCAGTCTCCTCTTTCTCATCCACTCATGGTATCATATGATTATCTTTCACTTCTCTCCTACTGGACATAGAGGTTTTAGATTCCCCAATAATTCTTTCTCTCTCCTCCTCATTTTCATCCTCTTGTGACTGATCATCCCCTTTTCAGCGACTGCTTCTGACCAGCTGCTTTTCAGATTCTCCCTTCTCTGATCTCCTCAACTGTTACTTCTCAGCTGCCACAAAGCACACCAACCCCCACATCCCCATCTGCTTTTTAAAGGCTTGTTAGCATAAGCAGGAGCTTCTCCACTCGCTCTTCTTTACTTTGCAAAACTCAAATCAATCAAGAAAACCCACCATGCTGTCAAAAGGTGGGAGAGGAGTTTAGGTCAGCCCTAACTTCTGGCCTCCCAGGTTCTGTGCTGGGGCTTTCAGCTGCATTAGCAGACGTAGTTTTATTCAGTCCTAATTAAATCATGGAGTGTGGGAATTAGATGGTAAAAAGGCCCAGCCTTGTACCCAAAAGAAGTGCTGCAGTGGACAGGGACTGCCCTGAGTGACCACCCCACGGCTTGATTGATGGTAATTGCACCATGGTATGGTGAGACAAGAGACTTCAGCTGTTTCCTGGTGATGGAGAAGGGACTGCAGGTTAGCAAAGTCTCATCTCTTTCTATTCAAGGCACCACGCCCCTCTTACAGACTTTTCAAACTCCAGCTTAAACCCATTTGTCTTTTTACCTCAGATTCCGGATGAAGCTGCATTACCCTAACAGTTAGAAACTCTCTTCTAGTTTTCCACACTAAATATTTTCATGGCCTATATATACTGCACTGTTTTAATGCAAGCCATGTGATTTAGTATAAATGTTTCCTCCAATATGCATTTACAGCATATATATTACAGCAATCTTATCTGCCTCAGCCCTGGTTGCATGTGATTAAGCAAGCTGGGTTCTCTCAGGCTCTTTTCATCAAGGCAGGCTTTCTTTTCCTCTCATCATCTTTTTGTCCTGTCTGTACCTGTCTCAGCCTGTATTCCTTTGGCCAAAACTGTAACACAAACTAGAGGGGATGTATCACAGGGCTTTGCGTAGGAGCACCAATGCATCCCCATCCCCATCCCCAATGGGAACACCTCTCCAGGTACATTCTAGGACAATGTTTGCTTCAACCACAACTGCATTACACTATCACTTGCCATCATCCTACCATCACTTAATACAGAAGTTCTCAGCATTTTTATCCTGAGCTTTCTCAGGATATGTCTGCCACAGTCTCTATCCATCTGCCTTTTGGCAAAGGCCTCAGAACAGAACATGACAAACAACAACGGCTCCCTGAATTTTATATGGGCATCAGGGGAGGGGGCAATACAGCCTACACTGAGGATCATATTGAGACTTGCGAAATGAGCCCAACAGTTCCCAGAAAAGGGCTGCCTTTAGTCGTGCTTGCTGTGCTCTCTGCCAGATCTCACAGGGTGACCAGCTTAGAGGAGATTTCTAATATTAGTTCTCAAGCATATGACCTTGTCTGTCGTACTACTGAAATTCATTCTGTTTCTGGTACTCCTGCCAAGGTCAATTAAGGCTTTCTCTACAATATCCTGCTCCTTCCCTGTACTAGCAATGCCTTCTAGTGTTGAATCATCAGGACACTTCCTCACTACCTGTTGCTATCTGAGTCAGAGTCTCAGATTAATGTTAGCAAAGACTAATCCCACGGGTAACCATGGGGGAGTTCTACAAGTAACCTTTTGCTTGACTTTGATAAGTGATCTTGCTGCTTTCATCTTCCCAGACTGACTTCTACCTCCCTGCTCTTTGCATCTCCTGTGTCTTTCCCAATCTAGTCCAGTTTAACTGTTTCTTATGTGAAACTCTATCAAGTGCTTTACTGAAATACACAGATCAGACCTCTGAAATCTCTTTTGCCTTCCAGGAAAACTATCATCTGAAAGAAAGCTATTGTGTTAGTCTGGTAGGATGCAGCACTGATAAAGTTATATTGCCCAACTCCCTTTTCCCCTAAATGCTTGATAATAATTAAGCTTTCCTTCAAGACCTCCTCTAAAGTGCTACAAACATTACAGAGGTTACACTTAGAGATCTGAGACTGATCAGCTTATTTCTCCTCCTTCCTTAATTTTAAACTGCTTAATTTTCACTTTTCCAGACTACATGGAGTCACCACTGTGGATAGAGTTGAAAAAAATCCCTTGCTATAAGCCTGTGTTTCCACATGCCAGCTCTCCCAAGGCTGGAGAGCACCCAGGTCCAGCACCATGCACTAAGCAGGTTGAGCTGCTTATTCCCGGTAGTCAGCTTGTTTCTTTCCCCAAGGACGATATTGCTGTCCTTATCAATAACTTGAGTACAGAGTCCTCTCTGGTTTTGGCTTAGACTACAGACTCCTTGATCTCAACTTCACTCTTACTGCCCAGAAGTGGCCCTACTTCTCATTATCTTTTTTTCCTTTTTTTCAGATAGCTGAAGAATCTTTTACTGTTTTAATCTCCTTTGCAAGGTTTAACTCAGCTTGATTTGTAAACAATCCTGACTTTATCCCTACATTTCCTGACCTCTAAGACGCAGCTTGCTTTCTTCGCTGTCTGTTCTTTTTCCGTTCCACATAGGCTCTCTGCAGAAAAAGCTTAAGCAGCCTAAGCAGTTGCCTGTGGTGGCAGACAGATGGAGGGCAGCACAATCAGGCACTGCCGTTTACCAACTCCTCCCAGAAATGTGGGCTCCACAGTCCCTGAAAGTTGAACTGCTCTCTCCTCACACTCCAGACTTTGCACTGCTGCCTGTGCAAGCAGTTCCAAGAGCCACCGGCAAACCACCCCTCCACACACCCTGGGCAGCAGTGTAGCCCACATCTTGCCCACATCCTGCACCCACAACATCTTTTCCCTGTCTTCCAAGTGCCTTGGGAAAGCCTGACACTTCCCAGGGCTTCCAGACAAGGGCTCACAGTCAAGCTCCCCTGCCAGGAGAAGCAGGACAACTACCTTTCACTGTCTCCTTTCCTCCTACACCCTCTCTGTGCCTCACCATCCAGCACTGGGTCCATACCTACTGCAAACCACTCTGCATTCAGCACCTCCACAGCCCATGGTGAGCCGTGAAGATTTGCTGATAGCCCTCATATAGCACAAGGACAGGGGGAGAGAAAAAGAATGGCTATCAATACAGCCTCTGCACAGTACAGGTGGTGAGAGCACAGTGTAAGAGCATCAGGGAGGAACAAGAAATAGTTTTGGTTCTATTAATATGGTAAAGCTCTAAGCAAACTGGTCTGGCCTCATAGCTGACCCTGCTTTGAGCAGAAGGGTGACTAAAGACATCCTGAGATGCCTTTCAACTGGAATTATCCTATGGTCCTATGAGTGGGCCTTCTGTCTCCCAGTGAGGGAAAGCACGAGAAGAAAAATGAGGTCTTGTGAGGTGAAAGAGCTCACAGTAGCAGTTCCATTAAGCAGCCTTATAATGGGGAAATTTGTGCCTTCAGGTGGGTAAGTAGGGCAGGAAAAGAGGAACTCAGGAAGGAAACAGGCTGAATTTGGTGGTAAAAGGAATGTGTCTTAGGGATAAGCTGAAGTTGTCCTCAGATCTCCTAAGTTTCTGTGGTTTTCTTTCTGCAAACCTTGTCTGCTTGTGCCTTGGCTAATTTAATCCAAACCATCTCACAAGACATTTTCTATAGCCTCTTCTGCTGTAATATTTACTGCCTTCATCCCTACATCTACAGATTGCTGTGATCGCTTTCAGCATTTTCTCACATGACTTTGCTCCTTTACTGAACTACAGGTCTTAATGCAGCTCATGACATTGGTTATACCTGCACTAAAGCTATGGTCCTCGTATGGACAACACTGCTTTACTCCATGTACATCAGATGCATAGATGTGGGCTGTTGTAGGGAAAGAAGTGTGAGCAAGGTAATGCACTGACTTTGCGTTCACACAGAGCTTTAAGTTTGCATCCTACTTGGTCAGAGGTGCTAATGCCACTTGCTTGGCAGTCTATGGATCTTCACACAGCTCCAAATGGAACGTCCTGGCCTGCTTGTCAGTGCCCATGAATACTCAGTGCATACTGATAGACCCTACACACTGGGTACACTTCCATGCCCACAGGGATTTCTCATGTATATACTGGCATGCACACACAGAAAACCTGTGTAAGTGTGTAGCCCTACCACAGACATGAGTAAGCATAAATTACTCTGTGGGCAATTTGTGTAATTTGTGTGGGTAATTTGCACACATCTGTGCACACCTTTAGTTACACAAATAGACAGGTATCACAGCCACACAACACACTGCAGAGAAACTGTGTATGCAAATATACACACGTATGCACAAATCCTCTCAGACACTGAGCATCTACATATACTCTACACCCTCCGTGTGCTCCCATGGACCCATGTGGCAGAGACACAGGTCCCTGCTGATGCTGGCTAGGTAGGAGTTAATGCGAGAAAGGCTGGGAAAGAAATTAAAAGCAAGTAAAAAAAGTTGAAAGCCCAGCACATGATTCTTCTCCTATCACATCTGTGAATCCTGGAGCGTAAGAGTAATTGTCTGCAATGAGTCAGACCAAAAGGCACAAGGAAATGGTTGCTATGGCGACCCGCACACTGCTCTAATTCGGCTCAGAATTAAAATGATATCAAATAATTTGCAAGCAAAGGGAACATGGCAAAGGCGCCGGGTGCCAATCTACAAAATCCAGCTATATGCAAGTGTCTGCTGAGCCAGAGTCAAGGGCTCTTTTCCCTTCAAGAGTGACAGCCATAGCAATCAGAGGAGCTACAGAGGCGGCACTGATGGATAACCTTAGGCTAGAAGATTTCTGTTACACACCGGCAAGAACAGGCTCCTGGGCTGGAGCTCCAGCCTGGAACAGGCTCCAGGACTGGAGATGTCCTGAGGGATGCCTCAGCAGACCCCACAGGAGAAATCCTGTTGCTCACAAGTTGTTTTGGTGTCCCCATTGTGGGAATTCCCTGAAAGGGCTGGTGAGGGCAGGGTCTGGGCACAGGCACTCACCCACAGTGAGGGCATTTGCTCTGTGCTTCGTGAAGCACTGCTGACATGGGCTGAAGGAAGGAGGACTGATTCACTTGATGTTTTCTTCCCTGGTAAGTGGTGCAATGTGTAAACTCTGGGACTCAGCTGACACTACAAGAAAATATTTATTCTACAGAATTGACTATCTTCGTTGCTTCTCTCCCAGCCAAGGGCTTATCCCAAGGCAAGGGGCAATGTTCACACACACCCAGGGAGGAGACACAATCCTCATGCTGAAGATCTTACAGCTTATGCAGACAGCAGATGCACCACAGAAGAAAAGGCAATTGCTGATGTCCAGCCAGGGTGGACAGAATGCAATGGAAAATGTCTCGCATACTTATTTTTAGCATTCTTCTGAGGATAAAATAAATGTATTTGACCCCGTTGTCACTAGTTACTGTTCATGCATGGAAACATCTATATGGAATTTTGCAGGCAGATGCCTGCTCTTTATGCCTATCCTGACCTGGCTGGAGGATAACCAACTCTGAACAGGGAATCATGTAGCCTCAGCACTGACAGCAAACACTGGCAAATGGCAGAGTTTGCAAGATCAGAGCCGGTGCCAAACAAGGCAACCATCTCACTTTTATCTGGTTCATATAACAGCTTGTTCCTGCCCCAGAAACACCCCAAAAATCAGCCTTTATGCTTACAGGTCTCTCTCCCAAGGCTTGGTATGCAAAGTAGAATGCAATGGATGGCAGGAAGGCAGATGGATGAATGAAGAAGGCAAGAGACACTGATTTTGGCACACCAACAGCACTGTGTGATGTTGATACTGTGGCCCATGGAGTATTGTTTCAACCTGTGGGCCAGCCAAATGTGTGCTGACTGGTAACAGCCTCCAGACAGATGTTCTGAGAGGTGGAGAGGGCATGGCTTGTGTTAGCACTAAAATCATCACAATTTTTGGATTGCCAGATGGGAATGGCATCAGGCAGAAACCAACAAAACATTTCTACTGTGCTACCACTGGATGCTGGGGAGACCATCATTTCCGTAAGGCACCCAGTGATGCCTCAGGAGCTCACTGGGTCAACTCTGACACAAACCTCTAGCATTAAAAAGACAGCATTCCTTCTGAATACTGCAGCACACATTCAAGAGATCAGCTGCTCTGTGATTTTGTATGGGTAACAATAAGCTGGTTTCTGAGCCAGCCTAGTGAAATCATTTTAATTCTCCAGCTTGGATGTAGCTATTTCCATATAAAAGATGCTTATGCTATTGTAGCTTATCTCCACATATTTTAGCAGCTTCTACAGGTGCAACTGTCATTTTCTAGAGAGAAGGTTGAAATGTTTTATCCACCCAAGCAACAAAACTTTAGGAATACAGAATTGCATGTAGATGAGTTTGAAAAGCTGCCACAGCAACAGAACTGTTGAAAAACCCAATGGCGCTTCCTTTCCCTGCTTACTGGTAACAGACAGCAGGTAGCCAAAACTGGGGGACCAAGGAAGAGGATGGAGAGATGTCACACTGGCCAGTAATCACTTTTCAAATGAAGAGCTTCTGTTGGACTGATAGAGGTTGGATTTTAACCAGCAGTATAATGGCAAAATTACTTCCCATTATCTATTTTTCGGAATGGTTGATTTTAAATACTTTTGACAAAAATCTAAGCTTTTTAAAAACTCTGCTCCTGCTGTGAATAAAGAGCTCTTCTGAAAATACTGGCCTTAATAACTCAGTGTCCCCAAACATCCTCTGTAAAACAGAGACAATATTTCCCTTCTCTCATCCGTGGTTGAGCTTGCCAAGCACTCTTCCCAAATATATCTCCGTATGATATTGGTGTCGTGGGATAACAATTTCACTGTGGCCCAATCACTGAAGATAAGAACTAACAGTACCTCTCAATATAAACAGAAAAGAAAGGTACTGTATAAAATAAACCTGCATTTCCTAAGGGCCCATTTAGATTGCTTTTTATTGGGCACTATGGAGCCTGTGCATGCCACATAATTTCCTGGTATCAGCTGTTTCCCACCCCTAAGACATGACAACCACCGCAAGAAACTTAATGGTAAGAAACCCCTACCTGTCCCAGTTGGGACTGGCAGCCAGCTGACACCACGTAAGTTGAACAGCTAGAAGGTCAGGCAATGAAAGAGATGTCACACACAGCCCAAAGTGACAGCTAAACTCCTGCGCAGATCCAGCAGTTTCACTGGGTCTTTAAATCACTAAAAGCTTCTGTCAGCAGCTACATGTGATTTCTGCCTCGAACCCTGAGGACCAGAAAGCCCCAGGCTACTGACTCACAAGAGGCAGCAGATGACAGTGCTATCTGGGGCAGGACTTGGCTTGGGGAGAGTGCCATCACAATTCCTTATTTTTCATTTCCAACAAAGTTAGTGTGCGTGAAACATACTGGACTGACATCCCAGGAGAATAGCTGCCTTCTAATTAATTATAATTAATCATCCAGGCATTACTTAATGTTTGCATAGTGCTTTGAAGTGCCAAAGCACAATATAGCAAGAGATATTGTTAATTTAAAGAAACAGGTATAGCCAAGCCAGGGGTAGGTTTGCCTGTGTGGTTTCCCACCAAAGAGACCACACCAATTCAGCTCACACAAGAGAACCTTGCCTTGGCTCCACCATGTCCTCCAAGAGACCTGTAGGTACCTTGAACCCTTTGCTCATTCCACTTGTGCAGATACAGGTACTTGGCCCACGAGGGAAGGAGAGGGATGGGTTGAAGGAGGAAATGGTAGGGCAGGGCAGGGGACACCTTTTTTGCCTCCTGAATTTGGCCACCTCACCACCCATCCTTGTGTGGAGCAACATCTCTAATAGTGAGAGAAACATCTCAGACTTCCCTCCAACCCATTCTGGGATTCCCTTTTGAGCTAAGCCAGACCAAAATAGGAGGAAAGAGGCTCTTGTACTCCCACCCTATCCCTGCTCTCAGCCCTCCAGCATGGCGCTCTCGAATCCAAGCTGACTGCTCCCTTACTCCCTGACAGCATCAGGCCTGTGTCATCTTCCTGGACATTAGATTTTACCAGTTTGCCTTTCCCTGTCTTGGCTGGGGACTGCAATTCAACCGCCAGAAGTAAAGGGGCCCAATGCTCCCTGTCACTGGCATTCTTCCCATGGGGGCACTGGGGGTGCTCCTTCCCCATAGGCATGGTTATAAATCCTAGAGCTGAGTTTTTCACTGCATGCACAGTGAACATTTCAAAGTGCTCACAAATCCCCCACCCCCCCCCCCCCACCCCGAGGCACTGTCAAGTCAAACAAGTGACAGTAACAGTCAGTGGCAGAATGACAGGCCAGTTCATACCACTTGCCCTTCTATAGGGGCGCTTAAAAAGTCTCTGTTGTTCCCCTTTTACAGAACTGTGCCTGTACTTCTCCAGAAACTACAAGCCTTACAAGATATGTGTATTTCTGGGAACTTGTGCTACCAAACTACTGGCAGTATTCTAACTCTAAATGAACATGATATCAATCCCACTGAGGTACGATGCCATCAGAATAACAATAACAACAATCTGCATTCCATTCTGCTCTGATTGCTTCTTGCTGTGTCTCCTCTCACTCCTCTTCCTTCACCTCTTTTCTGTACACAGGATGGTATTGCAGCACTTCCCAGCACCATTTGTGCTGCAGCCTCTGCTGTGAAGTACCCTAGAATCAGGTCCTAGCCACTCAGGCTTGATTATATTAGTGTGAGAGGAGATGAAGACAGACCTACACCCTTCTCGCAAAGCTGATATCCTCAAGATCAAACAGTATTGTAACAGGTAGTGTGACCTACACTACCTACCTACAATTATTTCCTTTTTGTCTTCTCTTAGATGGCTATTGGCATCAAAAATTTAGATGATTAACCTAGTCACTAATGGAAGCAAAGAAAATGCAATACATAGTAATTTTTTTTTCTCGCTAAAACACCCAAACCAAGGTGTAAACTTACACCCAAGACAGCAGACAGGAAATACCTTGGCAAACCCTTGTACTCCCACGAAGTCAATGGGGCTGCAGCTGTGGGCCCAAAAGACTTGGACAATTTGGGAGAAATTATTTCCCTCAGTGCTGTCATGCAGTCCATTCTTTGGATGAAATATGGGTAGATTTCATCAATGCATAAGAAATGGGGAATGGAGAACACCCACCTATATGTACCGTGTGTGAAAGTAAGCAAAGATGCTGACCGTCAGGATGCTTAATGTGCCTGCTAGTGACAGGGACTGTGGTACCTTTAAGAAACAAAAGCAATGGAGAATTCATTTCTATGTCTCAACTTCTGTGGTTACCAGTGAGGAAAATAGTTTGCTCTGGATCATTTCTACAAATGAAACAATTTTTGCTTTATTGTTTTAACATGATTTCTTTCCCTATCCTCTGCTCTTTATCTGCTCTCCTCTTCCCTTTGCTGAGGATAATGCCCCTTCACAGCATGTCCACACAGAAGAGTCAAATCAGTATTCAGCGTAACTGAGCGGGTGGAAATCTCCACAGGGGTTGTGAAAAGCACTGCTGACAGAAGAGAAATGGCTCTGTCAGGGGCAGATCCTCCTGCCACTTGTTCTTGCTCCAGCTCTTCCACTCAGATGTTTCCTTCCTTATATTTATGCTGAGTGCCAGATGAACTGCTTGTGTGCTTCTGTTCTAACTCCCCGGTCAGGGAAGGGAATGAAAACAACAATGAAAAACAATCTTAAGAAAAACACTCAAAAACAAACCAAAAAAACTTTCCGTGCTTAGAAAAATGCTCCAAATGCTCCAGTGCTGCAGAAACCCTTGGTACTGTTTCAATGCTATTTCATTCTCTGCTGGGTATACTCATAACAGGGCCAGCCAGGATCAATTTTGAGAGCACTTTCTGTGACCCAAGCACCTACTGAACACGAACTTTACTGAAACCATCTCTATTTCACACAGGGACAGAATTCATAATGATTTTCTGGATTTGGGTTTGAAATGGTGGTTTATTAGTGAAAAGTGCTATTTCATAACACCTCTCCTTCAGCATATAAGTGTTTCCTCAATGCCCACATGATACTTTTAGATATAAGGAAGAAGTTCTTTATTGTAAAGGTGGTGAGGTACTGGAATGGGTTGCCCAGGGAAGTTGTGAGTGCTGCATCACTGATGGTGTTCAAGGCCAGGTTGGACAGAGCCTTGGGTGACATGGTTTAGTGTGAGGTGTCCCTGCCCATGGCAGGGGGG
>JBCJKH010047742.1:57261-75941 GCA_039877255.1 Loriculus beryllinus | reverse complement strand
CTCAGGCAGAGCCGCAGAGACTACAGATCTGCCACTACTGAGTTATTAGATAAATAGCTATCTGAATAGGGACCTTTGAGTCACCTTTTTCAAAGAAAGGAGAAGCCACCATGGCATGTCAGGTGACAGCAAGCTGTGCCTGAGAAGGCCTTAGAAAAAAAGCAAAAGTTTACCCACTGCATGCATTGATAATAGAGCAGAAGAAAAGCCCTGTCCTTGTAATAGAGCTCCTGGATATGCAACTAAGAACTTTTCTCCTCTCCCATCTGTACTTCTGTTACTTTGTCCCACCCTACAGGGAGCCACTGGTGACCATTCCTCTAATGACACACACATGCAGTCCCACCACTGCTCACACCTTCTTGTATCAGTCTACCGTAGAAATTCACTGATGGGAGACTGAAACAAACCCAGTCAAAATCTTACTTGCCCCTACATGCACTTTTGACAAAAAGATTAAGTTCATTGTGTCAGTTTTTTCAAAATAAAATAATAACTGTATAGCCAGTTCCCATCACAAAATACTTGCATCTGAGAACATTCACATGATTTTTTTTTTTCTGTCCTACATGTTCCTCCACCTCCTCCAATTCCTCTCCTTTTGGAAGATTACAATTTCCCTAAATATATATTGCACCAGCAGGCCCAGGGAATGTGTTCCAGATAAAATAGATAAGTAGAAATAAAGTGGTTGTTCCTTCCATTTTTTTTGTTTTTTAAAGGATCAGCTGCTAAATACATTCCAGTAGAAGTGTCAAACATTTTATGAAAAGATCTAATCATGCTTCTAATTATGGTCTTCAGGCTGACTTTACGGAGTTTGGGTAAAATGTTATGCTTGATCAAAAGCAGATACCCTACACACATCAATAGGTTTAGAAAAAGATTGAGAAAGGAATTTAGACCAGATGGAGCAGTTAATTTTTCTAGTTTAACCGTATCATTTGGTTGAGAAACAAATGGTTGTTGATGTATCTACAAATTAGGAACTGAAATTCTCTGAGAAGACTGGCTACTCAAAGTGCCACAATCTTGTTCTAGAGTTAAGTAAGTTGGAAAAGTGCAATAGCAGGTTTCACCTCCTCAATGGACAGTTTTTTAATGTTAAATGGACAACACTTTTTAAACTATATTAGTTCACCTATTTCTAAAGTGACCAAGTTAGAATTGCACATTTTCCTGCATGTACACATTAGTAAAGTAAGAAAAATACTGGTAAACTCTACCACTACTGATAGACAATACCAGTATTTTATCCCTGTTACATAGTTTACCCCTATTATCATCATAGCTGCATATATACCAGCTCATAAAACCTCCTAATTCTGTAATGGAGAAAATACTTATTCTAGCTAGAACACCTGAACTTGTATAAACTTGGAGTTCCACACGGTTAATTGCGTTTGCTGGTTAATGGGATCATGTTGATTTACATTTACACTTTTAAGCTATTAAAACTTGCACACACCCAAGTTCACAATCTTATGTGAAACTCTAGTCAGCTAGAAATCAGCAGAAATTTTCCAGCAATCCTAAGGATGGTAGGATTTTTCCTGGGACAGAAGATGTCCTAAAGCTTACAAATCCTAATTCCGTATAAGCATCAACTAAATACATGCAATGCAGTTGTACAATCCAAAACCAGCTGGGAAGGGGGTTGGAAGTACCTTGAAGAAAGTAATGGCAATTTTGGTTTTCTGTTTGTGATGAAAAGTTTCAGACGACAAAATCTGAAGAGACCACATGAGGTAGATAAGTAGCAAAACAGTAAAAAAGAAAAAACATTGAACGTATGTTCTTTTAGATGCTATGCAAAAGAAAACAAAGTAGGTTTGGGCCATTGTATCACAGCCATAGTCAATTTTGAGCTGATGCCTCTCAAGGTAATAAAAGCACAGGGAGTTTAATCAACACATCTGTCTGATCAGTCATCTCACATTTTACTTAAGAATTTGTCGCATTTCAGTGATGGGAGAGATGTGTGCATTTTTACCTTGGATATATTATTTACACAGAAAAGACTTGTTCAGGTTTTTCCCAAGAAAATAATGTATTAATAATTTTAACTAAAAAAAATCCTCCTTAAAAATTGTTTTAGTAAGAGAATAAAGGTTCTACATATAAAACAAGTTTTCTTAATGCAGAGCACCTCTGAAAAGGGGTAATCTGTTCTAATAGCCAACCATCTTGGATGAAGCAAATGCAATAATTTAATTTTACTGCTCAGTAATTTAGTTCATGTTTTGTATGCATTTATACACAAGCTAGTTTACACACTAACTTGAGTGCTAGCAGAATGAGGTAGTGAGTTTTTCATCTCCATCTTGAACGCAATTATTGCATAACCATGTTATTTCATCATCTATTAATGTTAAACTCATTTGTGCAACATTATCCCAGTCTTTTTTTGTTGCAGACATGAAAATGAGGACAGTCATATTTCTGTGAAGTCTCTTTTGATGTATTTTGTAATAGTTTAATTCTGGAAAAAAAAAAGTGTTGTGAGCCTTAGAACAGATAAAAGGAAACTATGCTCTCTGCACCCCCATCACAAGCTGTCCTTAGGAATGTGAGTACATACAATTCTGGAAGTGTGATAATCATCATCTTGCTCGTTACCTGGGACCTACAGGACTTTCACAAACCTTTACACCTCAAGTTAAATACCCTAGCAAGCAGCTGTAGCATACTCATATCCGCTGTTGGCCAGATGTAGACACAGAGTGGGAGGCATAGCACAGTGAATAGTGGGCTACATATGCATACCTACTCAAAAGCAAGTTAAAGATTGGCTAGAGACTAATCCATTTTATAGGCTAAGAAATTGATTTTCAGAGGAGCTGAACTACAGGTGCTCAAGGCTTTAAAAAAAAAAGCCCAACACAACAACTTGGATCTGGAGGTACTATTAGCAGGGCTCAATACAGCATAGGAAAGCATGGGAAACATTTTCATAGATTCTGTTGTTCCCTAAGTCAGGGTTCATTGTTTGCAGAGTGACACAGGTATTTTTTTGGCCTGGGGTGGTATCTAAGGGCATTTGTTAGTAACTACAAACCTTATTTGTTAATAACTACAAAACCAAGGACAAAATGGATTACAAATGTTATCTGTAATATCTAGTTATTTTTGGTTGCAGCGTAAAATGCATTTAAATTATCACCAGAACAACAAGAGGTGCTAAGATGTTTTATATTCTACTGCTGATAAGTAGTAAGAATATTAGAAATAAGCCAGTTACAGAAGTCTACTCTGGATCAAGTCAGATCTCTGGCTTAAAAACTGATTTCAGTTAAACAGGAGAACAAATGCAGTAGGTTTAAAGGTTTGTTTCAAAAGGGCAGACTCTGGTGTAGTCATGTCAGCTGGACTGAGGAGCTAATAAATTGGCTAGGGAGCAAAGTTTTACAAACATTTCACATCAAGAAAATTAAAATGGTCAAAAATCTATATTCCAAACATTGAAAAAAGAATTGCAGAAGAAGGTACTCCAGGCCTAACCGGATAAACTACCACCTCAAGAAATGTGTTCCATGCAAAAAAAAGAAACAGAAGTGACACATGTGAAAAAACCCTTTTCTCTGGTATTCAGTCCCATCCTAGAAGCACAGGGGCGAAGAATTGCCAAAAGAGGAGCTATGTTAGGCATTGCAAAAATGCAAAAATGGATGAATATGTAGAGGTGTGGGTTTTTTTTCCTCCAGTTAAATAAATGAAAGAAAGGAATGCAGTAGAGACTAAGGATAATGCAAGCACATTCCCAACCTCAAATTTATACATTGCATTAAGTAAAAATGGCAATATTGAGCATGGGGTAAAAGGGAAATAGCTAATAGGAATGATGTTAAAGAATGAAAATCAGGTGAAGTAGAAATAAAATCTGGTATAGTTCTAAACTCTAGGAATCTAGTTAATCTCTGCTCTAGCTCAGAACCTTAGAATACGAGACCACAACAGCAGCAAGGACTTTTTCACCAACTGTAACCAAAACAAAATTGGCACAAAATGAAGGCTATTTTAAGAAGGGAAAGAACATGCCTGACATTGTTTATCATTCTGATTTAAACAGTTTCAAGTAATAGCCACAATTTTGCATTGACAAGTTGAAGGTAGCACATTAAAAAAAGGTTTTAGAAGATATGTTCTGGGATTATACAAAGTAGAGCGCAACACACTAAGCTTTCACAGATTTAAACAACAAAACCAACAGCAAAACCAAAAACAAACCAAAAAACCCCACCACCACCAAAAAACTCTCCACAGCAACCAAGCAAGCCATAGCATTCTGAGCTTAAAAAAGCCTAATTGGTGTAAATTATCAATATTAATAAGGAGGCTCTGTGAAAACACAACTACTATAGATTACCAGGGTAAGGCATCTAGGGTAACTTCCAACAGAGACAATGAAAAGCAGTAGCATTGTGTCAAGCACTAGGGAGTGCTCACCTGAAATACTACATACAGTCTAGTCACCTGCACTTGAAACATTAACTGGAACTAAAACAGGTAGAAAAGAAACAATACTAGGAAGATAACAGCAATGGAAAGCTTATTCTATAAAATGAGCTTAAGCAAGCTTGTTTTATTTAGTCTACTATAACAAAAAGCTGAGAGAGGAAGGATTGCTATATGCATTAGTTAAAAAGCTAAGAGAAAAAGAAAAGTACTATTTAATTTAAAAGAGAATTTTGGCAGAAGACCAAATAGACTTTAGCTAGCCATGAATAAACTAAACTTGAAATTAGAAGATGGTTCTTAACCAACACAGCACTGGTGATGGACCTTTCTGATAACTGGCTCAAGGGTTTGGTTTTTCTTTTCTTTCCTGATTTGTTTTTTAAGTGTATGCTGCTATCTTATTGTTTTGAATTTGGATCCTAAGTCAGTACACCAATGACAAACAGTTCACCAGCAATGCTGTAAAAGCAATCACATTCTGCAACAGCCATCCTCTGGGAACAGTGGAAACAAACCGCACAATTGTTGTTAAGATGGAGTAGAATCATGGAGTACAAACACACTTAAAACGCATTACCTGACGTGACAGCTGAGGGAAGAGAGGGGAGGACTACACAGCCCAGCAGATACTTTCATGTTCTAAAGCTTTACAATGGAGGAGTTGGTAGATAGGATTAAAACTACCATGATTAAACAATAACATCCTTGTGATAGAAAGAACTGCATGACGCTAACAGTCAATAGTTCAAAAACTGCATTTTTCCATCTAACACTTAAGAAGCCCTGGTTTGTTTTTTAACAACAGAAGTAAACCACAAACCAACCGGTTAGAGCCAACCACTACAAGGCTCCCTCTTGAAGGGGAAAGCCACCCTGACAAGCTACTACTTTTTCCTGTAGAAAATGAATTATTAGCAAATCCATACAATTTTAAGTCAAACAAATCAACATTTTTATATTTGAAGAAAATAATCCTGCCAAGCCAATTCCTTCTTAAAATGATATACCATAGTGCAAGATACATAAGTAGCAAACAACCTAAAGAGTACTTTGATATCAAACACAAAATCCTTTAAAGACCAATAGCACTTTACAAAGAAAGTTTATCTTCAGTAGCAAGGGGGATAACATTTGAGCCAAAGACAACATAAGTAGACAATGACTTCTGAAAGGATTTTTCTGGACGCATATTTTAAAAAGGTTTGAAATAAGTTAATGTGACAACAAAAATTCCTCAGAGGAAACAAGCAATCTAATTTCTGCTTAATCACTGACCTGCTTGCAGCTCTCGCATGTGCTCCCTGCTGCTGCCGCGTGAGATCCTTCCTCCATGGCCATGCAACCCTTGGCCAAGGCTCCAGGGAGAGCAAAAAACCAGACCCAGCCACAGCTCAGCACCTGCTTGTTACTATCTGTATTTCTAGTAACAGAAAACAGCTCCTGCATTTCCATTCCCATGCAGCCAAACACAACTACCCACACGGAAGCCTCTTAGCAACCATTTTACCCCTTTTAAAGGGAAGGCAGTGTAACAAAGATTGATTTTTCTCAGGTGAGAGAGTTGAATCACACAGTTCCTCTCAATTTGCCCCGTTAGTGTTGCTCAGCACCCCATGCTGGGGATAGACACTGGCAACCTGTCTTGATTTTCTGAGGGAGCACAACTCCTCCTGAGGGGAGACTGGAGAATCTTCTAGAACACACCTGAGGGGCTGGGAGCGGCTGCGGCTGGGACAAGGAGCTGGAGGCCCTGGTGGAGCAATCCCACCCAGCCCCGCTGTGCCCCAGCTGCCAGCAGTGTCTGTCAGCCCTGTGCAGGCTGCTTCAGGCAGCACGTGAGGCTGCAGGAGTTGTTTCAGCCTTGCTTTTAAAACCAATGTGTGTGGGAGCGGGCATTTTATGTAGTGAATAAAGTGCTGCTGACATGACAGCCCTGGGGAGAACTCCAGGTCTAAACATCCCATGCGCTGGGTAGTCCTCTGGCTCCAGCCAGCTAAGGAACCCAGTGTTTATTAGGGTGAAGAAAGAGTCCTTTGGATTGGACCCACGCTGAGTATCCCACATATACAAATGAGAGTCAGCCAGACGTTAGTAATTACTCTTTTCCCAGGCAGTTTTTTACCTGGAATACTGTGGAGCTGATGTTCTCTGAATTTAACAGTTGTGCATGTGGAGTGACACAAGTGTGGGTTGCACCATTCCTAAATGCATCTTCATGTTATTGCCAGAATAGCCAATAATTGCTAAGGCTGACAATACATATTTAAAGAACAAAACCATATCTAAATTGGTGGCATTATCTTGTTCACTGATCCTATTTCAGAAATCTAAACTGACCACCCCAGCAAGAAAACCGGTTGGTCCTGGGCTTGGATGCTTGTGAAAAATGTCATCACTGAATGCTTGTGTAATGCCTGATATCTATAGTCTGCTGTGACGTTAAACAGGGATGCTGACTCCTGTCCGTATCATGTGTACCATACATGTGATAATAGTACTGACCTGTAATGAACTAGAAAGTAGTTATTTGGTAGTAGCAACTTTTAGGTGCAATTAAATTGAAAGATAAACATATTTATTCACAGAAAGATGATAGTAAGGCCACCTGGTCTGTACTTATTGTTAAACTCTGTATTAGAGAAGAACATCCAAGTGGAGGTACAAAACCTCCACAAAGTAGAAAATTAATAATTTTAACTAAATATGAAGACTTTCTACTGGTATTTTAAATTGTCATCATCAGTTCACAGTTGTATACATTCATTAATCTTGTGTCTTCTTTGTAATATAAAACTCACTATTTTATTTTTCTGAAAGGAAACCACAGCTAAAATCAGCAACAGAGATAAATGATTGAAATGTAACAATGGAGTTCTGGGGCTTGGACATTAATGTTTTATTAAGGCTTTGAGAAGGCACTCATGACAGAACTAGGCAAACACAGGTGACAAATACAAATACACCACGTGAGGAAAGGAAAGCCTTTATCTTTAAAAGGTTTAAATTGTGGATTTTTTTTTTTTGGTTGTTTGGGGCTTTTTTTAAAAGAAAAACTGAATTAGAACAATGTTTTGATGCTTGTTTGGTTTTCCCCAAAAGAAAGACAACATTGCTTTCTTCTCCTGGACTTTTGTATAAAACTGGTGGAGCATTGTAATGCTCAAAAGAGCTCCTTTTTTGGCTATTCAGCAAACAAAGCAAGAAAAAGGTTTTCTTTCTCTCCATACTATCTAGTTTGCTAATAACACTGAACACAAGATATGAAGGATATGGAGTTTGTAAAACCACCAAAGGACATAAAAAATAGTAGGTTATTAAGAGTGGCGGATTGTAAGATCTATGCTTATTCTGCAAATAAATGTGACGTTTTCAGATCTGTCAGCTGTCTTTAGTAACAGACAGATTTCCTGCAAATGCATGCAGGGGTAGACTGACAATTTATCCACATACAGAGTTGTTCTGATTTGACTAAAGGCTTGACTGCACGTGGTTTTCTTCAAGAATAATATCAGCATTCTTACTGGATAGCATGCTTTTTCTAGAATACAAACTAGAACAAGGTAGTCATGTTGTGTGATAAGCTTCTATACGCAGAATAGTTTTGTAGGGCCATTACATTGCATTCACAGCCTGCCTCAGCCTGAAATAATTTTCAAGTACAGTGAAAGATTGAACTTGAATTTTAAAACCCCTTTTCATTCAGAATTTGGGGAAGTCCTTCAAGGTTTGGTTTGGGTTTTTTTTTTTTTTTTTTTTTTTTTTTTTTAAAAAAAAAAGCCTGATTTGTCTCAGTTTGATTGAGTACAGATTTTAAATCCATGAAATCGCTGTAGATTTCCTGTACTTTCCATGCAAATTTCATGTAATCCAGAGTCTTACCTGGGCTCAAGCCTTTGAAATCTAGATTTATGTGTGGCTTGAACTCATATTCTCTCATGCTTAAGAAATACTGACTTCACAGTCTTTCAATGTCAGTTCCACAGTTCCCTAACGGTGGGGATTTCTGCCCCTTCTGTTTACTTACTCCCATATTCCTTCTCTGTATAAGATACTGCATCTTCCAGCTGCCCGTGCATCAGCAGTCTCTGGCTGGATGTTTTGATGAACTGCTAGGAGGATGGAGAATCAAATTCAAGTTGTGATTGCTCTCTGATGTGAATAGAGCAGAAAGTGTCATTTCAGGAGGTACATCCTTGTATGAAACCTTGTGCAAGAAATGGCAAAAGAAGTCTTTGGTTTGAAAGAACTAAAAAATTCAGCATCAAATCCTGCATAATAAAGAGACAAAAGCAGTTCTACAAATTATCTATTTCCTTCCTTTGTTGAAAGGACTAAGAATTTCCTACCTTCTGCTTTGTCAGCCCTCAATCAGCTCAGAGATTGCAGTCCCACAAGCAAATCGAGAATATTCTAAACATGAAAATCTCTGGACAGCTGGGAATCCTGTGTAGGTCGAGCATAGCCTGTTCTGTAGAGTCCCTTCCTATAACTAATCTGCTAAGCAGACAGCAGCAATGGAAAATCCTTTTAGTATAGGTGCTGTCCAGCTATAGAATTGCAAAACCTTAGGTCTAGGGATTAGCATCATTTTAGAAATGATGGAGGGAAGCCTGCATCCAAGGCTTTGCTAATCTGAAAAAGTACTAATGTGTCAGCCCTTTCTTCTGATCCGCTTGTGCAACTGTCAGACGTGACAGCTTTTTGGTTTTAAGTATCTTAAATCTACAATAATTACAGGTCTGCCTGTGAGTTAGTAAACTGGCCTGAAAGAGCTTTTGAACAAGTGAATGAACAGAGATGAAATAAAGACATATTAATTATGTAAAATTACCAACTTTTGGCCCAGCAAGCTGCTTAATGTAGAAGGAAAGGCCTTTTTTCTGTATTTCCAGTGAGAAAAAGTACTTCTTGTTTCCTTGCTTTGGTAGGACCTTCTACCTTAGATATGTCTGAGATAAACACCCAGATTACTGGAGAGCAGGTGGGGAACCAAGAGGAGAAGTTTTTCTTGGATGACCTATGGCAAGAAGTGCATAAATACTTATAATGCAGATTGAGCCAGCACCTCTCATTCAGTTCAGGGGAACTGAAAAGCATGAAGGAGGGAAAGAAGTGAGAAAGATGGGGATGAAACTGCAGCCCTTTTGTTCTCTGATCCTAAACCAGAGATGAAGGGGCAGAACTGACAGCAGTTGGAAGATAACCCTACTCTCCTACTGACGTAAATTGCTGAATCCTGCTTTAAAATACATGGGTACCTGTGGATAGTCCTTCACGCAGCCATGCAGTGACTGACAAATGAGGAACAAGTCCATGAACTTGTGCAGCAGTTACTCCTGGTTCTCACTAATCCCCGTGCAACCACTCAGCTCTCCATTACTGCTACCAGTGAGATTGTGTTGCTGATATAAATATTTCTTTAACACATACCTATTCAATTTTCTTTTTTATTACTGGTGGAAGGAATTCTTGTAATGGTTTTCATTACAGTATTTGGTATTTCAATACTTTTTTTATTGTTAATAAATTGGCTTAATTGTGAAATAAGGTGTAAGTGCTTGGGGAAAAAGGAAGATCCATGAAGCTATATCAGAAAAGTTTCATAATGTTCAGACTATTTTATAACATTAGAAAAAAACAACAGTAAATAAACCGTATGTTCATTCCTTCATTATTCCTTCACACAAGTTACCATTCCTTGTGAAGATCGTGCATACAGCCCCGAAAGAATTACACATCCTTTATTTCAGTGGTGGCAGGTGCTTTCTTCTTGTTGGTCCTGGGCCTTGAGCCTTTTCTCAATAGTAATCTTCACTCTGCATGCAATTTTCAGCTCTACAGATGCAGCACATCAAAATAACATAAAAATCACTGTACATTACAGCATCCTAGATGCATCACTGGGTGCACCATTTTTCCTTCAAAAACACCCTCTTTTCTGCAGCAGTGTAATTAAGCTTTCTGGTGTACGCTGTCAGTAGACTTGATTCTGTAAAACAATGGCAAGAAATACTGTTACTCAGAAAGTCTCATCTTGTTCAGATAAAGTAGTTAGCCTGACACTACACCTTTATGTTGAATGGCACTCAGTGCCTTTGAGTGAAACAAGACCTGCCTATCATTTTCAGTATCAGATATTCAAGTGCTATGGATGAAGATGTTTGACTTAGCAAAGCTGGCCAGGCTGCTGACTTCGACTCCTGTGGTCTAGCTCAGGCAGTGACTGAAAGAACTCCAGGGCCTGTGGGCAGGAGCTGGGGACACCAAGGGTGAATCTGGTAAGGGCCATTAAGACCTATTAGAGCTCTGAGGACCTTGACAGCTATGGAGTAGAGTATTATCACCACCTTATGTTGTGTGGGCCATTCAAAACTCATTATATGTCAAGAACTTTCTTACCTTCTGATGTTTGAAGAATTCACAGGGATGAAAGTGATTCCAGAGTTGTCATGTTCCCTGCAAAAAGTGTTAGACTACAGTTTTATCACTCCTGTATGTTATTTAAATCTGACGTACTACTTCAACTCAAGCGCAAGTCATTTTTCCAGTGAAAGGGAAGTGGAAAATGCAAAATGCTGTTCTGTAGAGATGGATGTGTAATTCTGAGTATGTCCAGAACTCTAAATTTAAGAAAACCATCCCAGGGGCATCTCTCCAGTAAAGTTGCACTGCAACAAAAAAATGTCAAGCACTAACTTTCAGCCTGAAACTTTTTATTCTCTTTATATAAGACCAGCTTATTAACTAACATGCATGGGCAGTTACTAAGGATAAAGAAAAATAAGAGTATATAACAACCTTTCTGCTTATAGTGAATTTTTAATGAAGTTAGTATTGGCTTATTTTGTGTAAATAAAAAAGAATTGAGAAATCTAAGGCCAGGTAGAGGTCAAATTTTGTCATTTAGGGCCTGTTTCTAAAAGGCCTCTTTGCTCAAATAGTACCTCATAGAGAATGCACAAAAATGGAAGCTTTAGTCAATTAAGTTTGTTTAAATTGCATTATGGGAGATAAACCCATATTGTTTCAGAAAGTATTATCCTAGTGTTCAGAGACCTTGTACTTCAGGCAGTCAGCCAAAATCTATCACCATGGATTCACAACAATCAAGGCCTTGACAAGTTTTATGTCTAAAGAAAACCAGTTAGTCAATTAATGGTTAAAGACTTCAAAACATCTTTTTGTTGGTATGACACTGATTCAAAAGATAAAAGTCTAAGCAAACCTTTTCAATAGTTTTCTGCTCTTTTCTCCAAATCTTCTCAGGAGAAAGAATGACAAAAAAAAAAAAAATCCAACCACAAATCCTGCTAGAACACATAATAGTTAACTAGTAGACAATCATTTGGAGTAACTCTTCCATTAGCGATTGGAACATTTCCTCTAAAACAGAAAGAAACTTTCAATAGATTTTATGGTTTCAGACTTGAGTCTTTAATTGGATGTCGCCATTTAATTTTGAATGAAATAGTTTTTCTTTTATTGCACTCTGATACATGCCAGCTTTGACAGAGAAAGCAAGCAACATAATGCTCATATGGCACATTAAGAGCCACACTCTGTTGTGGCTTTGCACTTCAGAGACCCTAAATTCTACAAAATTTGTTCATTAAAAGGCTTGACTACAGCAGCCTGTGTTAGAGGTAATGCAATAGTTGAAAGAGGCACAATTGCTTCTTGCAAAAGCTATTTTTGAGCTGTATGAAGGGATAAAATAACAAATTGTCTGCCCCAGTTTCTCTCGATGTTCTTTAGCTAGCTTAATCAAACATAGTTGCGCTTAATGCAGGAGCTCCTCAAAATTCTATTGCCCTGGTATTACAGAAAATCAGACTGCATCAGCATAGAGATTTTCTCATCCTGAATCCATCAAGATATCTTTTAGGAATCTGTCTTTCTTCAGAAAACACATGGTTCTGATTCCTAAAGCTGCTCAGAACTCACTTATGTAAGTGCCATCAAGCAGTCTCTAAATACTATAACAAGGCTCACAATGGACATAATGCCTGTATAATATGTGCATACATACTGCCTTGTAGATTTTCTTTGCTTACAACTTTGACCTTCCTCAGCACCCATCTGGATGCCTTCTAGAACAGCCAAGGATTTAGGGTTTGCTGATTTCTTAACAACCTCTTAAAGAAAATTTGGTCCCAGTACATGCCTGCCCAACTCTGCTGAAATAAGCAGAAGAAAGAACAGAAATTGTTTGCTCAAGGCAAATTCAGTGCTTCCTCTTCGTGGCCTAAATTTGGGAAAATATCCCTATTAGGATTAGTGTTCAAACAGAAAAGAGTGCTAACACATTGCTAAATTCAACTTTCTATCTAGAACTCTGCAGTCTAGCTATAAGCTCTCACAAGCAGTGCCATCTTTCAAAATACTGCTTTCCAAGAGCTCCAGCTATGTGGATGACCTGGAATATACAATTTAGATCTTGCCTGAGATTAAGAATATTCTATGTAGAAGAATAACATACAAAGCCAGACATAAAGTTTATTCTCCTGAGTTTCAATACCAGTCTGGCAAGTTCTTTGGCCTAAAGCTGCTCAGGATCCTTCTACTGTAGGCCATTTTTTCTTTTTATCTTTCCTTTTTCTAATTATTATTATTGCAAAATATTGCAAAGTTTTTCCCCTCTTCCACTCAGAGAATCAACTTCTGTCTTTTAATTACATCCATCCCAATTATTTTACATCCCTCTTTTACTTCTTTCTGTACTACTTCAAAAATTGTCATACTTGGAGGTACCTGCAGAGAAGATTAATGAATAATCTTCTATCAGCCATCAACTTTCTGAATACATAATTTGATTATTCAGGGTTTAGTCATGAAGATGAAATAGTCTCTTCATTCCTATCATGGTAGCATCTTTATCAGTAAGGTAGACACATATGCATTACTCCGTGCTACCATTTTCAGAAAAACAACCTCAAAGCATTGGACAGAATTCATTAGTTAATCTTTAAATATATGCCCCAAACATTATGAGTCTGAGGAATGGTAGAGGGCAGATTGTAAAGAAACTAAAAAATTCTATGTTCCTTATACTTTTGTCCTTGCTAATATAAATAGTGGTTACTAAAGTTCATGGAGATGACTTCAGCTATTCAGGTTAAAGGTGCCTCTTTCCACAAAACTACCATTGCTCCATCCAGCTGATAGCCTCTCCACCTCATAGTGCTAAGAAGGGATTTTTTTCTATGCATAAATTACATTAAATTAACCATCACTGGCAGGTGGATGGTGAAATTATATATTTGTAGTAAAGCCAGCAGTTGGGGTTTTCAAGGGCATTCTTTCAGTTTCAACAGGAATATCAGTGAAAGAATGTGCACCCTGAAAAATTCCTCCTTTGCATTTTCTTTCTGGCCACAAACCAAATTACTGTCAAAAGGTGCAGATCATCAAGAGTGGAAGCCTTTGCTTTGTTTAATTTCAAAGTTATAAAATGTAAAACTGTGAAACTGTGGTAGAAACATTTCAGCTAGCTCAAGCAGGGGTGCACTGTATTACCAAATGTTTTCTGAAGCAATGAAGACTCAAAGTGTGCTTTTCTCTTTTTACTTTTTCTTTTTGCCCCAGCAGTTAATTTTTTTGGATGAAAAATAAACATATTCATCCATTTATTTTCAAGGATATATTTTCATTAACTGAGGTCTAGACCTATTTGGAAAACAGGAGAAAGTGTTTATCATTGTTTTCATTTGTTTAGTTGAAACGTTGTTGGAAATATCAACATTCCAACATGTGAAACATTTTCATTAACTTTACCAGTGTCAACTGGGACTGCCTCTGCAAGAAGTCAAAGGTGGTAGATCTATGCCCAGCAGCCGCAATATATTGGAAAATTAAATCAGGTTGGTAAATCTGTCCGCAGACCACCAGACAAAACTGAGTTGGAATCACTAGAGTTGTCCCCTCTTTCTAAATCCACAGCATGGACTCTCCTGAAAGAATCTGCTTTCCAGGACGTGTCATTCATCAGCCATTAAAAACAAACAAGAAAAAAAGCAGTCTTTTCAAAATTTATCAGGTTGGGTGACCAGACTAGCCAAGTCATGAATCATTTGTAAAAAATATTGATCATGGTCATTGCTGTACCACATTTGGAAATCCTTTGATACTCTAGGCCTGATCTAGAATATCATTCAAGTACATGTATACGATTACATGAATATAGTTCCTCTTGGATTTTTCACAACTGAAATATTTGGAGGTGGCGAGTGAAGTTTTGCTAGGTAAAAGCTAAGGAAAAAAAAATGTTCACAAATCCACTATAGAGTTCATATTCACATTTGACCATATTATAACCCAGCAGAATTCACATGTAAAGTAACTCGAGATGCCTCCATGAAATCCACTGGGAACCAGCTTGGAGGGTTGAGTGTGTGAAAACAAAAAAGGAAGGAGAAAGAGCTTAAAGAAAATCCATTTTTATGACAATAAAATATGCAACTTAAGGTAATTATTTAAGCAATCTCTTCAAATTTATAAAAACTTTCATTAAACACATGAACCAAGACTTAATCAACTGTAGTTACCAAATTCAGCCGTAAGCTCTGAATGGCCCCTTTTGAGTGATAAATATAGCGTTTTTTTCATTTGTACAATAAAAGTAGCAATATCATTCTATGTAAAATGTCAAAACATTATTGCAACAAAAAAGCCACCCTTGTTACCAAGCTGAGAGCTTGGCCCTGGTCCTCCTCTCACTGGGACTGCAAGCACAGTTTCACAGATACTTCAGATTTACATGCTGTGAGAGATCAGTGTGCCCTTTTCCACACAAAATTTTAGCATAAAGCAACCTCAGATGGCTGATTACCACCCTCCCTGTCCCCTTCCTCCTTTATATCTGGGTTTATAATGAAAAGGTTGACGCAGCCTTAACTATGGGAACATTAGCATTTGCCATTATAATTAATAGATTCTTTTTTTCTTTGTGATTTACATGCATAAACTCTTCCCTGTGCAGTAGTTACAGATGGTATAGCTTGTAACATATACTATCCCTAAACAACAAATACATTCTTTTTAGAGTATGTCTCTGATAAATTTTATTTAAATGTAAAAGGTAATAGTCAGAAAATGTAGTTTGCTTACAAGTTTCCTTTATGGTTGTTTGACTGTCACTTTTCTACAGATTTATGATAATCATTCTTGCAACAAAAACATTTACTTCACTGTCTAAATAATAAGGTAATTTGTTACAGCTAATTACTCAAGTGCTTCCTTAATCTCAATTAAAAGATCCAGGCTGATTTTCTGCATTTCTGCAGCAGTATGTTCCAGAATATCTTGTTAATGTATTCCCAATCACATATTTGTTAAGGAATGCATGGTCCATGCAAAACTGAAATGCTAAAATACATAGCTGCAATCTTAAACAATGATTTATTGTGACATGGGATGTGGGACATTTCCACAGCTTTTGTGATTGTAGTAATGAAGCTGTAAACCAAATAGCATGAAATGAAGCAAGGCCTTACAATTTAATCAGCTCGTAAACAGATCTACTGCATCAAGCAAATGACATTATTATCCATCCGAAGTAAATCATGCTAATCTCAGGAGATAAAATCAACATCATTAATGGTCACATGTCATATTCATCAACACTAAACCATCCCTTTTGACAGATTAATCCTAACTACAGCTCCCACGATGTATGGTAATAGGGCTTGTAGCATACATTTCATTCAGCAGTAAGGCTAACCAGCACTCTTAGTCTGCTATTACAAATAATTTTTTATTGATTTACATATTTTAAAATGCATTTAAGGTGAGGTACCATTAAAAATCCTGTCACTATCACATATTTCTTCCTCACATTCTCAGCCTGTATTAATAGAAACTAGAAACTAAACACCGTGTGCCATATAAATACTTTCTTTAACACGCTGTTAGTGGTAATTAAAGATCGCTCTCCGTGTTTTTCATTTAGCAATGAAAATGTGTGCCCTTTTTTTATAGGGTTTAAAGAACTATTGATAGTATTATTCTAACATCTCATTTGTAGTATAGCAGTGCATAGTGCCCCTGGTCGTGGATCAGGGCTCAACTGAGCCAAATAGGATCCTGAAGACTTTATTATCCATTATCCCCATAATTAATACAACATGAAAAACAAGGTTGCATTTATGATATGTACTCTTCATTGCATTGTGTCCTGCAGGCTGGTTGCGATTTCTGCTCAGACTCCAGCTCCTGCGCATTGGCTATTTGTTGCAAACAGAAAATACATTTATTTATCATGGAACTGACCCTATATGAATGCTTTTGAAAAGTGTCCACTATTTGAAGTGTCACTTCCCTTGAACAGGCACTGAATTATATTGACAGGCACATTATCAAGGGCTGCTGACTGACAGAATGAATGACTGCAGCTACATGCCGCATTACCAGTCATTGATTGAGTGGGTGCAAAAATTATCAACAACCTTTGTAGATCTAAAGGACTCTGAACTAAGGCTAGAAAAGACGATATATGCAAGTGATTTACTAGTGCAGTATTTATTAACTTAGTACAAACATCTCAACTATTGCCCAAACTACTTCATTAATGGTCTATTCTCTCTCTCGAAACTAGTTTTTTAACATTCCTTGTATGCAACTATTAATGCCATGTTATTTAATATGTGTTTATATTTCATCAGGGAAATATTTGTGCAATAATTTAAAAAGCAACTACTGCCTCCTGCATTTGTTTTTTTAAGCCAGTATGGGTTAAAATGCATCTTAGCAAAATTATAAGGGCAAGGCAAAACCAATATTTGACACTGCCTGTGGCTGATGCATAGCAGTCAGTAAGTTTGGTTAAGAGAGAAGGCAGAATATTCCTTGGACTGTGCTGGGACCTTAGGAAAACACTAAGGTAACCACAAAAGCATTTCATTTATTTGCCAAAATAATTTATGAGCTGAATTTAGTTTTGATTGACATAATGGCAGCTTGAAGAGGTAGAACATTTCATTTTTGTAAAAATCACATCCATTGACTAAAATGAAAAATGTTAATGAAATGTTTCAATAAGTGCATTAATTTCAAAACCTCAAAGTACCAATGTCAAATTTATTGGAATCCACTGATTTTTAAAGGGCTTTTAAAGATTTTATAACCTAGATTGTCACATTACTTACCAAGAATCCTTAAAAACCTGTTTTTCCTATGTATGGTGTGTTATTACTGTTAAGCTTGTAAAGACTTTTTCTGTCACTGTCCTTTTTACGTAACAAGTTACTTAATCTTTGACAGGCTGCAGACATCTGTAGAGCTCATCAGTGAGGGTGGTTAGAGGACTAAAAGAATCACTGTTGAGGAAGATCGAAAAAACCCGTCTTTCTCATAGGAATTTCTGCTACTGCATAATGTCTTAGGGAGGTCATGGTGTCACTGAGCTAGTCCAAATCTGTGTCCTAGTACCTCCTAGACATGTCTACTCTTACAAAGGCTTACTAGTAAAGCCAAAATGAAGGTAAACTGGCCTTGAAGCGGTATGGTTTAGGTAAGTGGAAGAAACAAAACTGTTTCTCAAGCAATAAAAGCAAAACTGCAACAGGACTTCTGGGTGGTATAAGTGTATATAAAGTAGAAGCTTTGCCAGCACAGGTGTGGTGAATGAAGGGCAAAACATAGGCCCTGATGTAGTTGTGACACCAAAATTTTCCCATGTAAATCAAATCCTAGTAAGAAACTGCACTTGTGCAAAAACAGTTATGAACTATAAAGATGAAAAATGGATTGTCTCACTTTTATCTTCAAGAAACAAAGGACCAAAAACATACAGTGGGCAAAAGACAACAGGAATGCCTCTATTAGCTCACTTTTATAGCTGTTAGGGGTATGGATTAGGATTACTATTAAAAGGATAAGGACAGTCCCATGCAACTAGTTGATAATTAAGAGTAAAATGATGTATTATTTTAATTCCTGTTATTTGGTTCTCCCAGAGAACAAGTTTTAGTAAATATATGATAAAAAACCTCTTTGAGAATTGTGTATAAGGTATTTAGCAGTAAGACTTGGATAAAAGCTACTATGGTAGTACTAACATATCACATCATCTAAACTCTTAGAATCATAGAATCATAGAATCATGGAATAGTTAGGGTTGGAAAGGAACTTAAGTTGGATAGTTCCAACCCCCTGCCATAAGCAGGGACACCTCACACTAAACCATGCCACACAAGGCTTCGTCCAACCTGGCCTTGAACACTGCC